>VICI01001142.1:0-25407 GCA_019593645.1 Akabosia matsudoensis | reverse complement strand
CTCTTGGTAAACTGTTGTTCTTTATTAGGAAAAGCTTGTTGGAAAATGTTTAGACGGATGGAAAGCGGAGGGTATCGGAACGGAAGTTTCAGGCTGGGAATTTTACTGACCATTAAAAATAAGAAGGTGATTTAGAATCTCAGTACCTTAAGTTATAAAGGTATACCTACGATTTTATCATTGCAAAGGCTGTTAACTTGGCTATGTAAAGTATTCAGAAGAAAAGACATAATATAAGTTTAGTAGGAAAAAATAGTAACAATTTGTATGAAAATTATTTTTGTGGTAATTCTATGTTAGGAATTCCGCTTATTCGGAGCTTACATAGGTAATAGTGTGTCGTACCACAATAAACATAACCGATTTAATCGGAGATATGTCATCCAAGAATTTCTTTTCCGAGCTGGCCGTGTTGACAGAAGGACTTACAAAACGAGCTCAAGTAGCTCATTGAACTGGATCAGAGCAAACAGTGTAAACATTTTACGAATGAATGAATTTACACATCAAACTAAAATACAATCATCCGAGTAAAGTTCATCATTTTCTGAAGTTGGATGTTAGCAAGAAGAAGATGTAAAAAATGGAAAACGACTGGGTGGAATACTTGAGCGTTCTTCTTAACAATACACTTTTCTAATTTCCTGTGACCCTCTCCGAGTATAGAGCAAAACTGTTGAGAAATAAAAAAAATCTTTACAATTCTTCCCCAAAAAAATTCGCTTAAGTGGCTGGAAAATGATTTCGAAATTATTAAGATGATCATTAAACAACACTTAAGCTGAAATGTACACAAAGATCACCCCTAGACAATATTAATATACCTTTACAGCCAGAACCATTAATATTTATTTATTATCGGTAAACGCAAGTGTTCGTTGTGGTTTTGAATTGTGGGAAACTCACAGCTAACGGGAGGAAAATGTTGCGTCTGTCTATATTATTTTCTGTTTTTACGACATGGCCGGACGTTTGCGCTTGGTGATCATTACGATCGTGGAATTCCGTTCTTTTGTGTTATATACTCAATTTGAATTTTTTTCTTTCGTTTTACATTGCAATATTTACTTAAAAGATCTAGTGCACCCCTATATGGTCATTTTTCTTTTGTATGGTGACCACAGACCAGGAACAATGCACACAGAGAACCGATATGGTGGTTGAAATACCGAATAAATATGCCAACAATAAGTAAATCGAATACACATAAAGCCCAAACAGCCAAAAATACTTTCATATTCAAAGCAGTGATTAATAGCTTTAAGTTGAAACTTGGAGTAGATAATCTAACGCTATAATCTAAACCGTTGCCTCATATTGAATATACCTGTGGTCTCAGGTCGCCCCAAGTCAACACTATCTTTAGCATTTTCCAGTCCCACCTTTTAAAGAACTTATTCCTTTATACTAACAGCATAAATCTAAATTTTGTCTCCGAATAAGAAACTCTTCAGGAGCGGAAGTGTTGGACTTCACACTTGGCTCAATTTTCTTGTCCTTTCCACAAGTGAAAATATATTGTCCAATTATTAGAACAAAGATTGTTATTTATAACCCACAAAAAACTAAATCCATTTTGAAATGATAATAATAACCGTTTGTACTCTTAAAAATCCCCGATGGCTCTTGTCACTGCCCCCACACAAAAACCACTTCCTAAGTGTGTTATGTCCTGCGCAGTCACTAAAGAAAACAGCAAAGACATTGTTCACGTTTACTGTATTTTCCTAACCTAAAGAAACAGAAATCAGTGGGGAACAGTTTTTTGTTTTAATAAATTTAACTAAGCTCCTTATACATTATATATAGCTCGCAATTCCCTTATACTCCGCGTATGGTATACAATTTCATGAATGAGATCTTCTCAATCCTCGCCACTAAAACAAGTCATTTGAGAGATTTAACAACGAGGAGCGAAATGAAAAAAGTTAAAGCGTCTTACCATCTTTCAAGAAACAGACTCCATTCAGTCTCCAGGATTAACTAGACTGCCTGGCGGCTCTGCAGAGGAAAAAAAATCTACACTCTCAACGAAAATAACAGTTAACAAGTTACAGCCGACCAGTAATACAAACGACCCATCACATCATTTGGTTCCGTTTCGTCTGGTTTGTCGCGTCCTTATTTTCTTGGTTAAGTCATCATCATTCAAAAAAAGAAATGTTCCCTTAAAGCTTCTATTTCGTTTTGAATTTTGAAAACATCGTTCGTCCACTTTTTTTCCCTTCAAGATACCGACGGGTAGAAAACAACGGTTTGGCTTTTACAACAAATCTAAACACATTATTTTTTCTTTGATGGGATCGCATTAGTAATGCTGGTCTGATTGCATATGAACCAACCTTATTTTTTTAAAGCTACTCAAATGATGATCGAATTTCCAAAAGAAAAATCTGTCCGGTTTCGTTTTTTTTTCTTGTAGTTTTACGGAAATACTTTCGGAAATTTTCCTGGTCAAAATTCTTTATTTTGATTTTTAAGAGAGGAAACCCCCTTGAAACAGCAATAATTAGAGTCAGTAAACATATTTAATAAACTCGGCATAATCATGATGTATGTTCGCTCTGCAAAAGGGCTTTTCATCCGAGTTAAGCTCTTATTTTTAAACACAGTCAGTCAGTGATACAAATTGGGTAAAAGACCACAGACAGCTGGCCCATATAAAGTATTTTATTGTATATTTCCTACATTTTATCCTCCTGCTCATTTTACTAATCCAGCGATTTTCATGAAAATTGTTTGCTTGGGCAGACCTGTCAAAGAGTGTTGTTCGCCACGCAAATCTCAAAAACAGGCTGACAGCTTCAAAACCTCATGTAATCAAAGCTTAAATCAAAAATCCAATACTTTTTGCTAGAAATCCTTCCTCTTTTAATATCTTGATTGTTTTTTTCTGAAACCAATGAGCTAATAAATTAATAAAGTACGAAATCATGATAATGTTAGCCAAAATAAGATCAATATGCAAAGGAAATATGATACTATCCTATAACCTCAATCTGTATATATATGCTGTACGTGTGTTCAACTGCCATCATGATTTGATTACAAACAACATCCACTATCCACTCATAAAAACAATCTAATCAAACAATGTAATAAATCACTCAAGTGACTTAAACCACGAGACGGGCATTGCTGATCATTCAGGCCAAGATAAAAATTTGTGTAATTGAAGCTCTCAAGCTTCTGTTGCATTTTTGCATGTGTTGCATGAAAGTGGCGAAGAGAGCCCTTCAGAAGCCAACTTGTTTCTATTCGGAGTACACTATACCAGCAGCGGAACCCCGGCCAAATCTGTTTTATGAATTTGTAAGCAACTCTTCTTCAGGCAAGAGACCTGAAAAAAATATTTTAAGCTTTTAATAAACCATACTTTTTATATGGAGGCAGTGAGTAAAGTTAAGTGACTGAATGGATGATGCCGAAACAAGCCAAATTGTAGAAAATTTTTTGTTGTTGTCCAACCCAACGATAATTTTTCCGGGTGGGTATAATAATAATAATACCTCTTTTTATGGTGACGATTACCATCGTCGCAATTGCAATTGAGGGAAGTACCGAACCGAGACGAAATCATGATCAACAAGATCGTTATTTAAGCCACTTGGGCCTTCCATTGGGATTCATTAAGGCATGAAGTGATGAGGATGTACAATGATGATGATGCTCTTGTATAGGAGCACCAGAAAGAGAAGGGAAAAAGAGAGCAAATGTTTAAGAGGGCTGGATTTGATGTTTAAAAAAAGAGGAGAGTCCCGGTCGTATGAATACACAAGTAGTGTATCATCATGTAATAATGTGCCTATCCAAATAATGAAATGTGTGAAGAAGATGAAGAGACGACCAAAAAAACTCTTTATTTTGTTGGTTGGTGAATGGCGAGATGAAAGGGGAAGTTCTTTCAGATGAGCATGAATTGAAAATGTTAAATAACAACCAAAAAACGGGAATATAAAAACTGTGATGATGGTGGTGGTGGCACTGAAATCGGGATGGTGTATGTTACAGCAAAAATATTATGAGCCATGAACGTAATTTCAAAACATTATCTTTATTTGTTTTAAATACATGATATCAACCTAAATGAGCCCACAAATAAATACACTTTATGGTTACAATGTAACAGGTCATCTGAATGACAAATCACTCACGAATACTTGATAATCTATGACAGGAAATGGTCACTGGACGAATTGGAATGACTCGCAAAATCGGACTTGTACTGACGTTAATGGATAAAGGAGACTGCTGGCCGACAGAGTGTTATAATTTATCGCTGGTTTATTTTTGCACGGAGAGGAGATAAATGTAGTATCTGCAATGCAGTTTATGCTTTTTAATGAATGAGGCTCATGGACTATAAGGTTAAAATTCTTAAAGAAAAGTGTGGAGTAAAAGATGAACTAGTCGAAGAAAGAAACGACCATTAATTATATTTGAAAATCCATTTAGTACAAATGTTGTTGATACCGCTGACGGGTTGGAGGAGATAAAAACAACGTTTTCATTCTTCTAATGCGCTGCAAAGCTGGTGTCACACTCCATACATAATATAAGGAGAGTTCATAAACCATATTATTACATTTTGTTGTTGGTGCTGTCTGAATTCCAATGGTGTGCTTGGAACAAGTTAACGAGAATAATATGAAGCGTGGAATCTGTGTAAGCATATTTCAAAATGAAATAACATTTTATTATTTTTTTTCTGTTTAGCCCAACAACATTTACAGCGACCAACAAAATCTCTAAAAATATAACAGTTTCTCCTGCTAAACATCCTCGTCATCGTAGAGACTAGTATTTTTACGGTTTCACAACTGATACAAGAAATTTTATTTCAAAAGAAAGAAACATCTGCATCTTTGGTAGTATGGAACGTGTGATGATCATCATTTGTTGGGGATTTTTGTGTAATTTTTTTTTGTGGCTTGCAACGACACGTTTGTAAGACGATGCGTAATGCGCACCCAGTAACAAACATGCCGTTATAGATGGCATTTTCACTTGTCTTTTGCTGCTTCTGCCTCGGATACTTTTAACCAGGCATTATGTATTTTTCTTGTCGTCTTGTTTGACAAATGAGACACATGGTTGTGTGCACATCGCCTATAATTTCCAGTCTATAAAGTCTAGAAAAACATATTTGCGCAACTTTGTAAACTGTTTAAAAGTAATAAAAACACAATAAAAGCAGCAGAAAAGTATGCGGGAAAATAGAAAAAGCCCGTAAAAGTTTACGTACAACAATATGATCCGTTTTGTTGTAGAGGGAAACATTTTATAGCATTAGCTTTAATTTCATGAAAAGAAGACGTACGAAAGTTTGAATTTAGCATTGTTTCTGGTATTCTCAAACAAAGTATAAAGAAAGAGCAACAAAATTGTATGTATTGAAGATAAAGAAAAAGAAAACTAAATAAAAAAAGTGATTAGTTACGAATAAACTACGCCGAACCGATCTGAGGCAGCTGCAATTTGCAGGAGGACAGTCGTTCGTTGTTAAGAAGCGTCGAGACCTCGTGTATCATTAATTCGGGTATTTTCTTTAAGATTTTAAATTCATTTTAGATGAAGACGAAGGTGATTCTAAGTGAAGGAGATAATAAAGTGTTAGTCCTTTTTTCTCAAAAGAGTATGAAAAGAACGCTTTCTTTTCACTTTGTTGCACGTGAGTGTGCTCAACTCATAAAAGAAGTTGTAAAATGTATGACTCTTCTGACACATGATTAAAGAGTTTCATGAAGTGGAATAGCATTTGGGTTTAAGCCAATGAAAACATGTGTTTCTTTCCTGTTCACCTCCTTCGACGAAATTAAAAGAAAGGAGAGAGGGTGAGAGAGGAAAGCCAACAAAAAAGTATCTTTTGTTCATACATACATACGACAGATGAAGGTGCGTGATAAATTTTCGGTTAGACGACTATAAAGAAAGACTTATTGTATTTAGCATCGAAGCACCAAAGCACGTTTTGAAGGGATGAAAATTAATGACTATCAGAAAACAAGCAGAAGCAGTAGAAGTTTTCTTTTGCTTTTTGTCTCGGCGCATATTTGAAGATTAAAATTAATGTAAGCCGTCTTTCAGGGCAAATGACAAATCAACAATCGATTAAGATTTGTTTTATTCCTTGGATTGCATATACTCACCTTTTGAATAAATGCATCATTCGTACCCAATACTTTTAATTTCACCGTTCCGAAGTACTATCGCGTTAGACAAGCTGGGCTTGGCTGCGAAAATGCCTGCTATTGGGATTCGGAACGATAAGCAACTCTCTGTTTTGAAGCAACTGTGCGAGAATATTGTAAATTGCACTAGATTTTTCTTTTTCAAAAATTAAAACTGTATGTAAATAACTATTTTGAAAGAGCTCTGAAAACATTTGGCTGGGAAAGACAAACAGATGTGTTAAGTTTCGTGAGAGACGAGAGGAATTTTGTCTTTGTGATTTTGTGACTTGTAATTTGTAATGTAAGAAGAGACATGACACGGAGAGATATTGTTAAGTAATTAGTTTTCCTTATATTTAGCAGCATCGTCTGACACATAAAAATTTCTCTTCTCATTGTGCAGGGCTCCGTAGAGCTGGTGAACTTGTTACGAAAACGAGTTTTAAATCTGAACTTGATTTGTTTGCTAAATGACGACTAAGTTTTATTTTTACAAGGAAAGAACACGCTGTTAGTGATTACTACTTAACATGTGTACTACTCCCTGTTGAGAAGTATAATATTGGGTTGTAAACATGTTTGCCAAGATCGCACAGTTAAAAACTAACAATGTGTAGAGAGTGTGAACGGGCTCATTTATTTCAGCAGCTAATTGAAAGATTATCTTTCTCAGACATGACTCTCTTTCTTTTTACAAAGACGCGCACAAATAAGAAAGCTTTCCACTGATATCAAGGAGGTTAACGTGAATATAATTGGTAATTTATTGCTGATCACTTTCTTATCTGTGTTTTGCCATCAATGAGTAGAGTATTTTTTTTTTGTTCCAAGTTACTGTGACATAACGTTGAGTCTTATAAGAGATTTTGTTTGGGCTGTATTTTATCTCATAAGTCATTTCACTTTCACACCCTCTTGACAAAAAAAGCCGAAAATGAAACAGGAAAGGTAATTAATGTTCGTTATATAAACAGCATACTGGTTTGCCCCCTGTTTCACTGTCGTAAAAATAATATGAGAAGCGTTTATGCCCTGACTGCTGCTCTGTGAGAAGATAATGAGTTGCAAGCGGTGGAGATCAAAATTAGTAGCGTAGCGTGTTGTACAAAAAACCGTCTATTTATCAGCCATAAGCCACGAACTTATGGGAAAGATTACACGAAAGACTGAGAAAAGGTAAAGACGGTGGTATTCTTTCAGAGAATTACAAACTACGCTCAATTTGTCAATTTCCAGGATTTCTTTTCTTAGGCGGTTTTAACAAGATGTTTTACGCCCAGTCGAAACATAAGAAAGTTGTTTTACAAATTGGCTGGGATTTTTTTCTATGAGTAAGAAAAAACTTTAAATTAAAATATATTTATCATTACTCAAAAACTTCACGCATGACCAGCAAAATTATTGACGAAACATGAATCACTTACTGTGATGAGCTGCGTTCTCTTTATCAAGCTGATATTTTATGATATGTTGATGATGACATACCAAAGACCTAAAGAATCACCGGCGGAAATTAATGTTTACTTATACACATAGGTCGTATCGTATAGGTAGAAAACGTCATAATGTTTGCAGACATTCTGATTCCATGTTTTACCTTTTTTAATAATGAACGGAGATAATACCCGTTTTGTACTGATTCATAAAATGGTTGTAAAATTATGGATGACTTGGCCTGTACAATGCGATTCATAACATATCAGGGAAATAACTGAGAACGTGTCAGTTTATTACAAATTCTGTACGAAGAGAATAAGCGGTGTTGGTACTTCAAAGGTGAATTGCTCATTGTCCCTGGCTATTTATGAAGTATAATATTCATACAAGGTATTATTTACAGGAGAACTAACATCAAATAATGTCTAGGGTAAAAGTGAACGTAACAAATATATTTATGTTGTGAGCGTAAACATATTTTTCCTGAAATTATTTTCTAATAAAAAGTGTGCGCTGGTGTGAACGAAACAATGAGTCACGTAAAATACTGAACAAATCTGTACATATTGCCAAACCTCATACTTCTCAAAATCATACTTTCATCACATAAAATTCACTCCAGTTCTAGTCAATTATTTTAAGGTACAACCCACCAGTTCCAGTAAATGTTCTGATTCTAGTTTTTAGAAGCAGCTATCAACATCACTATACCCCCGACATGAATATTTCCGCCTACTATCGTAGTGCATAGAGCACCGAGCAAACTCATTTGCCAACTTCTCAAACCCATCTTGAATGCACAAATATTCCTCAGCTCCAAGCCCGTCCTCATTTCATCAGAAACAATAACATTGCATAAAACTAACATCAACTCCCAGTTTCCTATTCATTCTTCCAAATCGTCGCTACATGCATGCGCCAGCTTATACTCCATATCAACATCAATTTCTACAGTTATTTTGCCATAATCACAATCCTCAACCTCTCTCTCGTTTCACCAACTCATTCCGCCAATCCAATGGGATGGTCTGTTTTCCTAAGGGCTGAAAAATGAGACTAGCCTGTCAACTAGATTACTGAAAGAACGAGTAGATCCACACGTTCTTGGGTTTACGTCTTATTCTTTCACAATGTCCACAATCCACACGCAACTGACTTGGCTTGACACAACTTTGCATTTTTGCACATTTAATGCTTCTTTCTTCCTCCAAAGAACATGACAATCGTGTGCCTGTATGATATTTCCTAGAGCTCATTTTCTTTCTATCAACATAAACACAAAAACTCAGTTTTGCGCATACTTTTCAGTTTTTTATTGTCTTATTCCCAATTTCCCTAAGTTATTCACTAATGAAGACAAAAATTACATCCGAACAAAAGAGATAAATTTAGGGTTTTTTCGTTCTACGTGTGTATACTTCTCTTTACTGAGTCCTGACTTCGCTGTAACATTCTGCAGCAAGTTCATCATAAATAATAATATGTTTGTGAACTATAACAAGCTTTTTGTCTGCTTATTTCTTAATCAGGTTCAACAGCAAAGGTTACGCTGATATTTATACACGACATTATTATAAGGGAAAACAAGGAAGCCTTGCAGATACGCTTACATCCGGTTGCTAGCATAATATTTCATTGAAGTATTGTCATTTTGTGTCGTATTTGTTGGGTTTTTGTTTGCTTCCAAACATTGATTTGTTAGTTAATGAAGGATAATAAATGATGAATATTATGATATGGTGACATGCCATGGCACAGACACACACCGTCTCAGCTTCAAATCTGATTTCCATCAAATACCTTGCGTTTGACTAAACTGATGACAAACTTGTGCTGATTCGGAAAATGAAGCCTTTTTGTTTCTCCTAAAACGAATCCGTAAAAGTGATGAGGTAGTAGTGGCTACTCTCCGCACTCTCATAGAACTGCACCTTGGTGGCGGTGGTTTTTTTTGGGAGATATATTGCGTTGGTGGTAAGATGAGTAGTTTGAGCAGAAACTAAAGCAGATGAATCTATATTTGTGTACTTTTTGACGTGAAGGTTCCAGTGGCAGTGGCGCCCTTGTTCACTAATGTTCGTAAAGGCTTTCTGAAAAGCTGGTTTTTACAGAGGACCTTTGCGTGTGTCCCTCTGTCTGTCGTGGGCTGTGTGTGTGTTTACAAGAGAAAAATGTTGGTGATATTATACTGGTAATGATGACACGACACGACCTTTATGGCATTTCATTTACTTTAGGGTTTTCTGGCTGTTGACTACTTACTTGGAATAAATGATATAATTTTCTAATGTAATTACCCATAAAATCATTTCAGCTTTGTGATACTCATCCGAAGCTAAACGACTGATAAGGGACAATACTCTCTGCCTTCCTGAAATGTACACAACAAAAGTATCATATTCATTGTAAAGGGGTGAACTAGACTTGACGAGACGAGTGTCACAGGAGGCTGGCGAGGGGAAATGCACATTGGTGTAAAATCACCAAAATGTCTGAATCCATATTAATGCGTTCAGTTGATATCTTCTGTTGTGAACTAAATATGCTTTGTTTGCGCAAAAATTGTAAACGACAACGAAAAAATAATTTAGTAAGCCTTCATTCTCCTAATGCCAACTTGGGTGGGGTTTCGATAATTTAGGAACAAATCCAATGATTAATTGTTATTGAAAATTGAATTATATGCTATACAATAATTAATCAGATTCATTTACCATAAACCCGGTTCTTTCTTTGCAAGTTTTCTCACATCTCTATTTACAACTGTTCAATTATTGTGGACCTTTACCGCTTGTCTTATCGACTTATTTACATGTTAACCTATTGTCGAATTGTAAAAATGTTCATGTATATTTATGCGCATATTGTACGTAAAATTGGCTTTGCTAGTTTCTTTTGCGGTAAAGATTGGCATACAATCAAATGTAATCCTATTTCGAGACATTAAATAGAGTCTTCCACTTCCATTCATTTTACGAAGTACCATCTTTGTAAGTGTGTTGAAACTGAAAAGACAGATTTATGCATACAAATAAAACTTGTTTTGTTCATTCTCGGTCTGTATGCATTTTACGGATTTAGTACAATTCAAATGACATAAATATTGTGCTCAAGTATTCAAATAGCGAACGCACCTACAGGTAAGAAGAACAACAATAGGGTCGTATTTGAACTGTATACATATATTGTACGATTTGTCATTGCTGTGTAAACTTATTTCGCCGACTTGAAAGGGGCGGCACCTTTGACCACCCGCAATCATTACTACAATAAGCACCATGCACACGTTTCATAAATTGTACATTTTTATTATCTTAAATACTGTCCACATTTTGTCAAAATATCGCATTTTGTTTAAATACACCACATCCGCCGCTTTTTTAACTCTCGCTTTAAAAAAAGTAAATGCTGAAAAAAAGGGAAGGTGTCACATTAAATAGGATTTGTACTTTTCCCTGATAACAGTGCATCATTGTATCAGCGGATAACCTGATGAAATTGACAAACTTGTTGTGTATGTGTATTTGTGCAACAGAAATAAGCAATTTTCGTATTGTGCTTGTTAATACGGGATGATTTCATTAGGGCTGGTCACAGGTTTCACAAAGGTCTGACAAATATTGATCTTCATAAGGATGTTGTTTTGTAAATAGACCAGAAGGAATTATAACAATCTTTGTGTTGGAAGGTGATTCATTGATAAAAACCATAGGCCTGCTCACGAAAAATGCAGATTGGCATAAAAATATTGGGGAGATGAGTAAGGACCAGGATTAACTTAGAATATTAGGTAATTTATGGCATAATTTGCTCCTTTCCTTCGAAATACAGCGGTAATTTCATGGTAATAGCTAGAATATTATAACTGTAACGGATAAAAGTAGTTTGGAGCGAAGCGTTTCGTGGCGGTTTTACAGTTGCTCGCGCGTTAGCGGATTAGCTTTGCNATATTATAACTGTAACGGATAAAAGTAGTTTGGAGCGAAGCGTTTCGTGGCGGTTTTACAGTTGCTCGCGCGTTAGCGGATTAGCTTTGCCGTAAACTGTCGCATTTGTTTGGACGGCTTCCTTTGCACAATTATTGTATGTAACAAGTTTACAACATGATTAGGAGATTGATGAATAAGCTGTTGTAGATCAACCTTTGCCATAAAACCGACAAGGTGTTTCTGATCTATCAGCGAAAACTATAAAAGCTGACTGATACTGCATGGTTCTGACTGTCCCAAATATGTACTGTTTTGATGGATTTAATAAAAAATTACAGAGGCTCCACAATATAGATATAAACATTCATATTTCATTATCGACACATGAACATTTGTAGGCTTGGTAGGGATTCAAAGCACGTTTCGGCAGACCTAAAATAAGAAAATGATTTGTTCCTTGCATTATTACTTGAAAAATTTTGCTTACTTGGCTAACACAGAAGAATAACATTTATGCACTTCCAAAGATAAAAGTGGCTTATACAACGTCAGTTTTATGTAAATAGGTCATGTACATACACGCTCAGATCCGGAATGATTGATTTTAAAATTTTTAAAATCATGGTCTTTCCATGAATCACACCCAGCCTGCTTATTTTGTTTACTGATCCACAAAAAAACGTATTTACTTAAAAATTTTATCAGTTCTGTGAAATCCATTTCCTCTCTTAAAATAGACTTTAGGTCAACAAAAAGAGTAAACGTGAACAACAAATGAGATTAGCTTTTCTTCCTTTAGCTGACACAAACGTATTTTGGTAGAGAGAGAGAGAGAGGGACGAAATGCTTGTTGTTTCAGCACTACAATCATAGCGCGAGAAAAATATATATCATAGCTAAATCACACTTTCTGTGTATTTTTCTTGTTTCTGTTTAAAAAAAAGTTATTTGCATGTGTACAAATTCCACATAAAACTAGAGAAATGTTTTTCTAAGATTTTTATGTATGAGTATGATCTGATTAGTGAAAAAAGAAAATGGTCAAATAGATCCCTTTCCATTTTTAACATTTTTTTTGAAAGGCTCTGCGGCAAGCTATTTCAAGCCAAAATATGTTTGCCACTAAAATGTAACCTGAGTATCTTACAGTTTACACTTCTTACCCCCGTGCACTAGAAAAGCCATACTGAAGCAATGAAACAACATGAAAGGACAAATTGGGTAATACATTTCACGTGACGTGGATCAAATGAGGGATCATTTTCAAGCTAATTACAACGTGACACAGCTACCGCTAAGCATTGTACATTTAATAGGTTTGCGATGAGTGACAAAACCGAGCCGAATTCTCGACTGAATATATCTGAAATATGAAATCAGTTTGATCTATGACGCTAGTTTCCTCCACTGGCGGTTTTTCGTATTTATACTAAATCCTGCGAATGAAAGATCCTTTCAAAATTGATAAATTGCAAAAATATGAGTGAAGTAAGACCAACTTTACTAGATTTGATTTTGTAAGCATTATTGATTCTGGCTTGCGAAAAAATGTATTTAGGTTCGGAGACAAGACAGCCCGCTGATGTCGGTGATGTATCATGATGCGTTAAGTATTCTAGGCGCCACGTTATACCTGTTCATTGCCAAACTCATTTAGCAATATTCACGTGTTTCACAGTTTGATAAACTTCCATAAGTGAGTCCTATCACGGGGTTCCTCAGAAGCAGTTTTGACATATTCGTGTTACATTCTCCTGACACGGTTGGACAGTTATTTTCCTGAGTTCATCGAGTTGTAGTGGCCTTTGAGGAAGACCAGCAGCCACCGACCAGTTTGAAATTCATTTTTTCTATCAAGTGCGCAGTATAGCATCGCTTACGTATGATATGTTATATATGGGCATACGTATAATATTACCAAGTCGGGTTTCGCTTCACCACACACTCAAAAAGGCTCCTTACTCTGGGAGAAGCCCTTTTTCTCCTCTTGTTCATTCCGCCGTCATTCTAGATCTTGTTGTTCGTCTTCCGCAAAAGCAAACCCACGACATCAGTAGGAGGGAGGTATTGTCCGTATTTTTTTCGTGAAGTCGATGTGATAAGTAATAGTGGCGGTGTATCTTTTGATGCTGTACTTTTGGCTGAATGTTTGATAGGGCAAAACTAATATCTCACTAACTTTGACGATTTGATTCTTATCTTTATTTGACATAAACACCGCATTTACCAACAAATGAATACGTATTACTAGCATCAAACATCGGTAAATGAGAGTGCTTAGCATTGTTAAAAAGGGAGTGATTATTGTTGTTATGTTTGTGTTACAGACAAACAAAGATTTACAATGGAAGAACACATGGGTAGATCTGCATGATGTATCAAGTACATGTTATGAAGTATCACACAGAAAAGAGAATCCTTTTCATTTCACCTAACTTCTAATGTAAGTAAGTTGTAAGTCTACCGTCTTGGCTTAATTCAGAAGCCTTCCTCTGCGGTCGACATATTCTTTCACATTTGGTGTACAAATAAAAGACACGTATTGTAGTAATCTATCGGATGATCTATTTCACGTATCATCAAACAGGTAAAGGATTACAATTCTGTTGGGAGCTCCTTTAGAAGGCTTACAAGACATGAGCTACTGAATGTTTTTTATCTGCTGAAAAGCATTCTAAGCTATTCGGATCGTCGGTGTGCTTAATTGGCTTGAATGAATTGTAATTTATACCTGTGCTTTTTGTATGCTTGTCTACTGCCGCTTTTAAATGAATCGCAGATCTTCACTAAATTTTTATGAAACGAGGAGGTGTGGATACAGAAGAGTAATGAATAAATAATTATTATTTTTAATGATCGCAACTACAAAAACTGAGATTTTCTCGTGTGTTACGAACAGATATTGGATTGAAAGGATAACATTTTTGTCTCTCAGATTTGTCGGCGGTTTTTGTTGTGAAATGAATGAGCTGAGGTTGAATTGCTGTTTTAAGCTTTTCTGATATCCAAAACAAACCATTGTGTGGTCACAGGATAAGGACATTCCACTTGATTTACTTTTGAGACAAAGCCGCGTGCTGCAAACTGCCCTATTACATTGGCAAACTATCACTTTTTCGCCAGATTGTGTTTATATTTAAAGAGTGAGGGATATAGACTAGACTTAAATGATGGGTCTATATAGTGACAGGACATATTCTTCAACAAGCCAATTTTATGGGAAGGAGTTATTCAACTAAAGGATTAGCAAAACAATAGCATTTGGTGGTCTTCGTGAAAATGTTTTTCCATGAAACTTACCATCAGCTTAGATGTACTTACTGGACAATATGACTGCATACATGGTGCGCACAGACATGATCACGGCACGGCTAAAACATTATTTACGTTTCCTATCAAAATAATCATATCATAAAAATGATAAGACAATTATTTATTCATGTCTAGTCATACACACACACCTCAGGTACATTACTTTACTGAAAATCAAACCAAAAGCCATAGCGCTATAGCTATTGTCGATCCATCAAAATTGGAGTTTTATCGATACTTAGAAGTTCAAATTAAATGTTCTACGTCTGATATTGTGCAATCTTTGTAAACAAAATCAATTTTAACTCCTTTTTAAAGTACCGAAATCGGTATTTTCTATGTAGAGCACAGTATGATCACACCTTTCACAATCAAAACCGACGGTTGTGCTAGTCATAACGCAAAGAAAAATGCTATTGACGCCAGATCAACTATTCTAGAGCATAATATTCTCAAACTTAGACCCTGTTCTGTAGGATTTGATTAGACTCGAAAAAGCGTATGAGAATAACTTTCAAATTTCACTTTGATCTTCCGTCAGCGTCCGTTATGAAGATTTTATGGCTTTTATGTAAATAGTTTATCTTCCCAAGTCCTGCTTCTTACAACTACAATATTGGTTTTTATAATATTCTGTCCATCATAAATTCGTAACCCGCGATGAATGTTTCTATTACATCGCTATAAAAAAAAAGAAGAAAGGCACACAAGCCAGTTCAGTAGCGATTCGTTACGAGTCTGAACAGATTTACAAACTTTGTACGCATTGTGTTTTTATGATGAGTTTTTGATGCGTGTAATAATTATTTTTCCAGGAGAGACAAGTTTGTTTTTTGGCTTTGAAATTCATATGGATAAATTGCACACACTGAAAAGCTCGTTCCAGTCTTTTGCTTCTCTTTTATCCAATTTTTTTTTCTTCTCGTTGGCCGCAAAAAAGCAGATGCGTCCAGATGGTGAAGAGGTCCGTAGTCCGTATATGTTTAACAATCGAACAATAACATTGTTTGGTATCTGTCTTTTCTCTGTTACCGAGAGATGATGGCTACCAAACATGAATATTATGCTAACAGAACGATACAAAAAAGAGCTATATGGCGATGAGTGTTCCATTGTTTAGTGATGCTTGATAATGAAAGTATACAAATAAAAAAACTGTGTACAAACATGTACAAACACATCTAAAGAAACATGCAGACTAAAAATGATGGTGAAAGAAAAGGCGGATAGGGGCTTCATCGCACAAAACAGATTTTTTTTGTTTATCTTTCTCATTGCTCCTTTGAAACTACAACGATGATCCGATCTGAAGCTGATCCTTTCAACTGACAGCTCCGATGATTATCGAGAGACTTGATAATGTACGTAGTACGTGTCGGCATCAAGGTGAATCTACATCAATCAAATTATGTGATGAATCAGATGAAAAAATAACTTCCACAATATTGGATTTTGTAAAATTAGATGACTTAAACGCATGACAAATGCAATCCATGTAGAAATGAAAGGTTAGACAGAACTGTCTCTCATTGCTCCGAAAGTAGGATGCTTTGATAATTGATTGTATATAGCCTTCATGAAATCTGTCGCAAGCGATAGAAATGAAAATGACGTAATTTCGTTGGGATTTTTTAAACACCGGACTCGTTTTATTTTTACTCGTTGTGAAGGTGTGGTGATGACATAGTTGTGACCTAATTAACAACTATAGTTTTTAAAATTTCTTATGTCTATCTGGACTAAAAAATGTTGACGAACCCTTACCTCAACTTTTACTAATTTTTCGTTCTACGCAAGGAGATTGTTCGGCAAAACACTATGATTTATATATGATGACTGTTAAAATTATAGAAACATCGGCAATAAACCGATTTTCAAGTCATACAGAAACAAAAATACAGGGAAAAGTTACAATCAAAAGGTATTATCACAATCACGAAAATATAAACTAAAATAATTTAAATCATGAAAAAATACAAGCGCTTATAGATATTTTTTTAACTTGTAAATTATTGCCCATCTTGTAATATACACACAGTAAACTCCTATAAATATTTTGACGCATCTCGATTTGAAAGCTAAGCTAAATTAGTAGATTTTATCAAAGAAAAAATCTATTCTTCTGCAAAAGTTGTTGCTGAAATATTCCTGCAGCAGGGACAAATGCCGAGTTCGAGTGAAGGGAACCGATTGACGCGGTCACGCCTACAATTGGCGCCGATGATGTTGGGGGAGTTGTTGGAGTGTGCGTGACGGAAGAGGGACTAGCACTACCACAGTTGCTTGAACTATTCATTGGACTACCACGATTATTGTTAATACTATTGTTGTTATTGTTAACGCTCAACTTTGACTTTTTGTTACTACCACTTAAACTGTGTTTGTTACTGTTAGCTTGACTCAAGGCTGCTGCTGCAACCACAATACCTGCGTGCTTTCCTGCGCCAATCAACCTCTCAATAGAAAACCCACAACCACTTCCATCATCAAGTTTTGGCGATTTCAGCTTTTTGTTTTCTTCCAAGATAAGATCTTCGGTGTTATCGAGGGTAATCGCTTCGTCTTCTGAGAGCTCGGAAGCTCCTCCCCTTCCTCCATCACTTAATGGTGGACTAGATTTGCAAAGAGAAAGCATATCACCAGGCTTGTGATGATGAGTATTCAAGGTTGATGATGAGTTATTGCAAGTTTGGCGGATGGAGTCATCCATAGGAAACATTCCTCGATTTGATTGTAATTGTGCTTGAAGTTGGAAGTTGGCCGCTGCAGCCGCCGCAGCAGCTGCTAAGTTCACCCCTGCTGCCCCTCCTCCGGAGTGATTTCGGGAGGAGAGTAGTTGTGGGGCAAGGAGAGGATATAGGTCGAGTGCAGCTGGTGGAGGACCGTTCCCTCCAGGGCCACCTCCTGGAGGTAGTCCCAAATGACTTGGAGGGAAATGAGGAGGACAGAATACACCACCAGGCGGACCACCAGCGGCAGGGTGGTGGGGATGATGCGGATGGTGAGGGTGATGTCCGTGCGACACTGCAGCGGCGGCAGCTGCCGCTGCTGCTGCTGCGTGATGATGACCGAACATGGCTGCTGCTTGATGGAAAAAATCAGCAACGCCGTGGTGTCCATGAGGGGGATTCAGCATGGGTCTCTTATAACGCTTTCTTCTTCTGAGAAAGGATCCATTATCGAACATATCTTCTGCCATTGGATCTAATGTCCAGTAATTCCCTTTTCCAGGATTGCCAGGTTCTCTTGGAATTTTAATGAAGCAGTCATTCAACGATAAATTATGGCGGATCGAATTCTGCCAAGCTGGAAACTTTTCCCGGTAGTACGGGAATCGGTTCATGATGAATTCACAAATTCCAGAGAGGGTCAATTTTTTATGAGGAGACTGGAGAATTGACATTGTAATGAGTGCAATATATGAGTAAGGTGGTTTCACAATTGCGTTCTTTTTTCCTCCAGAAGACATTGACTCCCCATCTTTGTTCGTATGACTGCCCTCGTCAGCAGAATTACTTGGACTTAACATTCCTCCTCTGTGGTGGTGATGAAGAAGATCATCATCCGAAGGAGATAACAAGTTGGGGTCGTCCGTGGATGGCGTTGGCGAATGAAGCATGATTCGGGAGGAATTATTACCGTGAAGATGGTGAGTATGGATGTGATGGTACGGATTTTGCCCCAAGTGCCCTGGATAATGATTATGAGGACTCGTATCAGCAATAGACACTGACAGGGGCAAAGTGGTCTGCAGCAAAGGGTTAATGCTGTCCCGAAAGTCTTCTCGCACTAAACAGCAAACAAAGATTTAATGATTAGTTATCTAGATTCACCTTTTTCAAAAGCATTTAAACAACATTGGCCAAAGAAAATATTTATTGTTAATCCAAAACTTTGCAACTTACTTGTGGGCGATTGTCGAGTAGGAGAACCGTGAAGATTTATTTCGTCATCCGAATCTACATTAATATCTGCCGAACAATCGGACTCAACACCATCATCGTCTTCCAAAATCATTCCACTGTTAAGAATTCCTCCTCTCAAATCAAGGGGAGAAAACGCTGATGAAGCTGAGCCAACTGCACTCACACTATTGATTAAAGAACCGTTTGATGCGGTTGTCGCTGGAACTGTTCCAGCCTCAGATTTATCAGCCACAGAAGAGAACATGGTCTTTGAAGAAAAGTTATAAGCACTCCGGTACAATACAACCTTACATTATACAGGTGAACAACTGAAAATTTTTGTAGTCACTTTGCCCAGCTTTCAGATTGCCCTAATGTTCCATACGCATAATGTTCTGAAGGGAGAATTTTCCCGTGATTTGTTTTACGGAGGATGCACAACCGCTCGAATCCCTGACGAAATCCCAAATGAAAAAGGATCCGAACAGGGAGCTGCTATACAAATGAAATCAGAGCAGGAAAAATATTACTTGTTCACTGAGCAGTATCTGTACCCTACACGCAATAAGGCTGTGTATTGCGGTGGCTGATAGTGATAAGCTTTGCTTACTCATACAAGGCAAAAAACATCTTCTTTATGAACCAACCAAAACCAAAGGATTTCTCGCACTAAAAGTACAGATATGTATCCATTTCAGGAATACAGTGAAAGAACTGCTTATAAAAATTTTGATATGAATTCAGTTTTCATTGGCAATGTGAATCAGTCCCCAATATTATAATCTATAAAATGGTCAAGTAAGATGAGCTAAACCCAGGTTGGTAAAGTAACATGCTGTCAAAAACGTCAAAAATTACAGCGCTTTGAGCATTGAGCATACTTTTGAGATGTTCGAAAAGTAATTGCTGCATATTATGCATGTCTATTTTCTACCATGTAGATTTTGTAGTAGACGCTGTATGGAATACGTAGCGCAATATAATTTCTGATATTTTACGTATTTAGTACTGCTTTGTCTAAAACATGATTTTATCCCGCCGACGGTCCGCAATTCATGTGTCAAATAATGGACTTCGAGTAACTAAAAGAACAAGTCAAGCAGTAACGCTATCCTGGCCTGAAAATGATGCGGAAGTGGTGGCTTACACTGACTCGAAGGTTAGTTCTCTAGATATGGAGTCCGAGATGGATGCGCAAGGAAACTGGTTCATTTTGCAAATGAGGAAAATGGAAGAAGGCAAGGAGCACTGGGCAACCGTATACAAAGGCTATGGAAAACAATGTAGTGTGGACAACTTAGACCCAGACTGCCAAGTGTTCTTTAGACTAAAAAGAAATGGGGAAAGTGACTGGGGCACTGAAATAATTGCGTCAACACAGCCTTCACAAGCCAGCGCAGAAGAATTGAATCGTGCTGTTGAAACTAATTCGCAGTATGTTGTCACCAGGATTTTGGGGAACACACCACACGGCCATTTGAAAAGGATACTTGGAGCGCACGACAAAAATGGAATGACCCCGTTGATGGTCGCTTGCCATAATGGGAATGCTACAATAGCAAAAATGCTGTTGAGCTGTGGAGCTCCTGTTAATGACACATCAACGGGAGTTGGACGAACCCCTTTAATGTTTGCATGTATCATTGGAAAACTTAATGTAGTACAGTTACTGGACCAACATGGTTGCGATTGGAGGGCTAAGGATAAAAGCGGTTGTAATTCAGTACATCATGCGATTAATGGTGGCAACTTGTCTATTGTAAGGTTCGCATTTGCCAAAATAGGTGACCAAGAGTTAGCCCTGGAAAGTGATCAGTGTGGGTGGACACCGTTGATGAGAGCAGTGATCACCTCAGATAACTTGGATATAGTTAAGTTTCTTGTTGGAAAAGGAGCAGGGATTAACGACGTAGACAAATGCAATTCGAAAAGTATCCTAATGGCAGCCATTTTAGCAAGGAAAACACAGTTTGTGAAATTCCTTTTGGAATGGGGAGCAAACCCATTGTACAAAAATAACAACGGCAAAAGCTGCTATGAAGTTGCACGTGGACTGGGATATTCGGAAATGGCAAAAATGATCAGAGAAAACATCGATCCATCCAAAGCAACGCCATCCTCTAAATCTTCAAAGAAATTGGATCTCAACCTGAACCTATTGAAATCAAGTAACACCATAAGCGATGAGACAGAGAGTAAATCCAGCAAAACTTCGATAAGGGATATCCTACGAAAACCAACAAGCTCTGAAAACCCTTCGACACACTTGTCAAACCTTGATAACTCCGGCTCTGAAAGAAAAACGAGTAAAAGGACAGGACCGGAACTGGCTGGCTCTGCAGAAATAGACTATAAAGCTATCGCGCGAATTATCCACGGGCAAACTGAATCTAGCACGGATGTAGTGGAAACACAGTTTTTACTTCCACCTCCAAAATCTCCTGGAAATAAGGCAATATAGAATTGAGTGATTAATATCGCATGCAATGAAGTGATTTTCGAATAAAAATATATGTTTTGCATGACAAAAGCCAAAGCCTTTAGTTCATATACGAATGTATTGACTGCATAAAAATGTACACTATATATTTTTTTTGGTATTATGATGCAAGGGGAAATTTGTGAAAAGTTTAAATGAGAAATTCTCCAGCCAATTCATGCGTTTTATTGTGACAAGGTGTGCATTTGTAAGTGCATGTAAAAATTTAACAGACAGGGGAGACGACAAAGGCACGCATTTTGATTATATTACTCTCCTCATTCCCATTTCTGGTGATTCTGCTGATGCTACTGTTTTCGTTGGGATTGGCCAAATCCTGGTTTTCAGGGGAGGGACTTTGCCTACACAAACTCACTTCTAGTTCTCTGCTAGCACCACTCATTCTGAAAGATAACTGACTGCGGTGGTGTGTGCAGCTGTATAAAGTTGTTGTTCCATATGCATATGCAAATCTCACTTTGTATCTTTTTTTCGTTGAAGACTCACAAAATACCGTGGTTAACAGAGAAGTTGTGTGCGTGTTTATCTATTCGCTTCTCAATTTCATCCTGCTCGCTCTCGTGCTTCTTTGGGAAGCTAGTTTTTATATGTAAAAAACTGCTACACAACAGATAGCAAATCTAGGCAAGAGCTTTATACTTGATTACAACACAACGTATGGCTCCATGTCACTTTCTTTTTTGACTACCCATAAGGTGACAACATTGAAGTGATTCGAAGCAAACAAGGTTTTTGTTTGTACATGCCTTTGCCAGTTTATAGTCCGTTGGCGTTAATGAATATGCAAATATGAATAATTAATTTTTATCTCTACAATAAAGCCCAATATTTTATGCAGCACATGTTCAAGTTGTTTGGGCTCGTCATAAAAATATTATTATTGGAGATGATATATATTAGTTTCGCACAAGGTTGGTTGGGATTACGACATGGCCTGTAAAAAATGGTAAACGAGGTTTTCAAAAAAAAAAAAAAAAAAAAACCTGGGCAATACTCGCATAGCAGTCCTAGTTTGCTGAGAGTTTGATGCATTACTTTTCCAAGCCTGATTGGGTGTTTAAGCCTCACGAGTCACTATGTGATTCTCTTCGGGAAAAACATTTGGGGAAACACTTGAGCTGCTCATAAATTATCTATGGGGCTCACAAAAAAATCATTCACTCACCAACAAAGTGTAAAAACATCAGCTTTAAAACTTTCAAAAGAAACAAAAAAACTTGTATTACTTCGTAATGTCATATTCCATAACTCTCTCAAGTTGAAGAAAGATATGAAAAAATACTAATATACGGATATTGTAGGTATTGAAATACAGTTTGAAACTTTTTTTCTAACAACTATTATTACAATTTTTTTCTGCTCATTTGGATACGCCTATGCGGCAATGATCAACACATCATCTTTAATGATCACACTGTTTAGAGAAATTCTTTCTCTGTTGGTTATCTCATCTGGAAAAGCTATATATTTTTCTGTGGGGTAATCACCAATTCAAAATATTGTTTGAAACGTGTAACACATCTTAGAATGAACCACTAAAAATGTATATTTTGAGAGATCTGATAGACATTCTTGGCAAAAAAAGTCGCTTGTGTTACATTTTTACGGGTACACACACGCGTTTGCTCTGCTCATCGTCATCTCGTCAAAATATTCAAGTAATAACCATGTGTGTATGTGTCAAAATAGTAAAAAGAAAATTGACAAGGATAAAAATGTTTCACAAGCTGAATCTCTCTTTACACATTATTAAAGCTGAAAACATTCTCGTTTTACTTTGTTAATCTCTTCAAGCTGGAAGATTGAGCGATCCAGGAAAAGCCATCCTTTTTTGAAAGAACGTGCAACCTACAGCTAGTCTATCGCAGTTACAGCTTTTAGAAAACTGATGGTCTCCCACTGCTCATCAACTTTCTTTCAAACATGTGAAATAACTTTTTAAAGAAGCGATCATCTCTGGCACGTCTGCTTCACAATTTTCGTGATTTTTAACATGTTTTCTTTTAATAAATAAGCAAAAACAAAAAAAATCAACTAAGCTCATAAGATCAAGTGTTAGCCCCAGAAAACTCTCATTCTTGAGGAAAATGTCGTCCATCACTTTTTTACAGGGTGATCTTACTTGAGTATAATATGCTTACTAGTCGTGACCTTCATTAAGAAACTTTGGAAATTCTCATGCTGTTCAGTTCCAAGTTTCCCTGTATTTATGTACTACTCAGGAGTCTATTTATGTCAAACTTACTTATACAATCTTTATGTGAGTTCTAAACAGAGGAAAATGTCAACTTTTCATACAAAATTTATTCACGAGCCTGTGATAATAAAGGCTTCCATATACAGCTTTCGACGCAGTTGAATCACATTTCAAAACATGGGATATGGATTTTTTAAAGTGTAGTTTCTTCATTGGCAAATCTCATATAGATTTCACTTTAGATTGTTAACTTAATAGGTCGTAATTTGTATTCTCTTGTTACCCTAAAATATAAAATTCAATTCAAAGGCAATTTTCTTCTTGGTCTCTTTAAAATTGGGCTTTACCCTGTACAAAAGTACAAACTTCGTCACTATGTTTGTTTACCTATTTAGTCACGTTCGTCATCAATTTCCCTGTCTGTTTGAGACATTTTATCAGGTTTCGTGGTGAAGATGGAAATGTCAGCTTACCGTTTAAAATCCGGGCTTATAAGATTTTGAAATTCCGGAGAGGCTATATTCTATTATCGTACATTTTTACCGTCACACGGTTAAGTAGTATTTTCATGTTCCCGTTTTTGTTCTTGTGTTTTTATGAACTCGTGAAACCTGCTCGTTTTGTTATTATCTTGTCGCATACCATTCTGTTCAAGTACTGAATCAATGATAATTTAAAAACTGGTGGAATAACATTTGGCTTTTTAGAGAAAATACAAGCTTATCCGAAAAGATACGTCAAAAGTCGTCTTGTGGATGAGGATCCAACAAGGAACCCATTTTTTGTTGTGTTTCGCTGGTTAATGGAATGTTAAACAATTTACAATTCTACAATTTACATTTCCACTTTTCAAGTCAATGTTATTTCAAAACTAATGTAGGTGGGAAGCAGGAGATGCTAGTGGCTAGAACACAGTCGGAAGTTGAATTGAAGAAAGAGAAAAGGTTGGTTGCAAATACAGACAAGACACATTAGTCTTGATTAACGAACCTGAAAATAATAAATTGGGCTATTTATCGGTTTTATTCATGCGTATAGATAATAAACAAGAGTAGACTATGTAAGACTAGTTTTACTTAAAGTAAAAGTCATCCTTTGCTTTGGTGGGAGGTAACTTAGAGCATGCATTTTTGTCATAGGCATACGGTTAGTATAGAATGCAACGTCTTGTGACAAGCTTTTACTTTTGGGCAATTCGACAAGAAAATATTATATTTTATGAATTTGTCTTTGTAAGTGATTAACAGTCATAAAAACTATTAGAATTGTACATGGAGCATTTATTGCAAATGCAATAGACTTTTTGTATTTGTCAAAGATAGAAAATAGACAAAGTTGACATTCCAATTGAAAACTAGGTGGACACATTAAATGAACCAAAAAATTAAATGTTTATTCCAAAAGAAATAAAACGAAATCATACTAGACGAATACACAATCTTAAACGAAGAATTTTTTGCTTTCTTCATTTGTACAAGAAATGGCAAGAAGTGCCTTTAAGACACGAACAACTAACCAAATAAATTCAAACAAGAAATACTTTACACGGAAGGTGATGTGAAACTGAAAAGCGTACACACAAGATTGCTTTGATTGCCGTACCGTCTTTTATGTTGAGAATATTTCGAATTAATTGAATTTTTATACAAAATGAAGCAAGTTTAGCATTTATGAGAACTGTAATATATCAAGTCAAAACACTTGACCAAATTATGCTATAAAATAAATTACTGTCGTTGCTATACTTTTCCTTCAAAGTCCAGCTACACTAAAAGTTGAAAACGGTTTTTATCAAGGCCTTTCATACGCAGGGCATCACTACATTTCTTTTCTTTCATCTTTAGCTTTTATATTCCTATATCTTTAGTTTATCTCAAAAGTAAACTATAACAATGGGTAGCTTGTGGCTAAATAATTATCTTACTGGCATCACCCAGCCATAAAATAGTTTTAG
>VICI01001141.1:0-25414 GCA_019593645.1 Akabosia matsudoensis | reverse complement strand
AAATCCTGCCTTGTGGATAGGTTGGATGTTGGATTATACTCAAAGTGTTTTCCATTTGAACTCAATCATTTGTTTATTTATTTTATTGTTTACATTAAAACAGTTGGAACGAAACCATAGCTTAGAAAAACCCACCTCATAAATCCTAGTCTGGATTTCTTCCTGTTCACACTTCGACAAAGACAAAGCAACATTTTCTAGGTATCATCACAGTTCTGGCCGTAAAGTCTGGTCATCGATATCACTAGAGCCGTTGGATTCCAGTTTTCAAGACCTAGCCTGCCGCTGTGTGTGATATATATATTGCTTGACTCGAGTGCTATTCGATGTTAGCCATTAATCGCCACTAGTCCTATCTCCTCTAATTTGCATAATATTCTCATAACGCTTCATTCAGATGCGACCTTCCTGCAAACCAAAAAATAAATAAAAAATGAAAAATAAATAAGTAAACCATTCTCTTAAAAAATTTCAAAGAGTGATGACAACATGTAAGCGTACTCCTCCGTGTAAAAGTCACCGTGTTTTTCTGCCAAGTTACTTGAGATCCACTGTACAAGCAAGGATGAAACCGCAGTCCAACGTAGCCCGTTCGTAGGGGAAGTTATTACATACCCAGGATCGAAGACAGTTTAATCTAAAGAAGGTAGTAAGTGATGCGGGATGACCACTCCTCGTACACAGGAAACAACTGGGTCAACAGGTCAATTTTTCATTTCAGGTGTTTTATTTTCCTGGCAAATGTCTGTATCGTGATTTTCATCGCGTAAACGTTTATTCTTACTTACCAGAAGTAATCATCCATTAGTCCACCAATAGGCTAATTCTTTGAATTATAATCAAGCTTCTTAGAAGCGATTACACACAACAACAAATAGACTTGTAATTTTCAGCACTAAAAAAGGTTTAGCGGTGCATTCCAAAATGCTTAATCATGTTTGCTAATATTCATGCAACACGAGTATGTTTGCAAAACTTCTCTGCAGAGTATATAGGTTACCTACGTGTATACACTTAAATAGGTTGGTATCGGATAAGCCACGGTGGTTTACCGTTCAAAATAATGTCTAACATTTTTTATGTGGCTCACCCAATCAGCTCTATTTTTTTGGTTACCAAAAAAACCACAACAGTCACATATTCTTCGATTCTGTTTTTTTTTCTTCTAAAGATTAAACAATTCACCTGAGTTACAACAAGTTAATTGTTTTTTTCTGCAAGTAAAACACATTAGTTAATAGATTTTTTTTGCCCAGTCGTTGTTAAAGAAACACATCCTAATGAAATTGTAATGCAATCCAATTTTAGCCAAAATAATTGAAAAACAGAGATGCAAGTGCTTGTAACAATTTTTATGTAAACATCCAACGAGATCAGCTTAAATTGCTTGAAATATATATCGTTGAATTCCTTCCGGGCCAACACACGTTTTCATTATTACACACATTGAGATGAGATTTTGTGCATATTTTGTTGCATTTGAAGCATTTTAATGGCATCGCAACCTGAATAGAGCCTGATATAACTGTTATTAAATCAAAATAACACATTAATCATAGCAATTAATCGTTTTCGGATTACATATATATATAGAAGTAAATGTATTACATGTAGCATCGACACATGCGTAGAATGAGTCAGAGAAGCTCCCATTCAAGACACGAACAATTCAGAATAATGAAATGCACTTTGCATCCTTCATGCTATCGAGTTGCACTAAATATATGGATTGCTGACCTGTACGATGACTCTAGTACGTAACGTAATAATAGCATGCTTTGCATTCTAACTTGCAACAATCTAATTGAGCAGGAAGAGCGTCTTCGCGGTTACATGTACGAAAACTTAATTCAGAAAACATACGCTAATAAGAGCGTACTTTTCTTATAGGAAAACATCTCTTATTAGAGATGGATATACTCAATACAAACTTATTATTATTGACCAATCCATAATGATTGCCAATATATGCGTTCCTGAAATTAAAGGAGTTCCTGTATACTTTTCCAAGAATTCTGCTACCACTTCTTCTAACACCTTTATTAAGTAGAGAAAGCTGCTTTACAAGATAGTCCGTGCTGTCTGTCCTACTGTCCGTCTGTTATGCCAAATCTCGGACATCCTTTCACTTTACATTAAAGACTTGAAACTTTGCATACTTTACCAACAATCAACGATGTTGCGTGCGACAGGGTTTGACCCTTTTCCAAGTTCTTCAGAATGGATTCGCTACTTTGCAAGTCTGAACTGCGCTAGGTTTATTTCCGAAAAAAGCCCCATTGATAGGCATTCTTAATGATAATCAAGGCACTGGCGATAAAGTCGTTTCATATGGTCATATTGACTGCAAACCTCTGCTACTGCTAAACCATTTAAGCGAGTCAGATGCCCGTATTGTCATGGAAGCGGCATCAAAGATCCTAAGTATCCCATGAACCCTGAGATTATCGTAAGTCCTAGCTGTAATTTAAAAGCTTAATGATATGTTGTTCAACATTATGCATTGTTATATGCAAATGACTAATGGCTTTTCTGCCAAGCTACCGCGAGCGTGACATGTTTTTTGTATCCTATTCTTCTGTTTTTATGCTTCTAATAGATCGAAGGAACCAACTTAAAGTTGATATTGCTACGCACCGAAAATGCTTTGGGGCCCTTGTCGGATTAATGCGGTTCTACGCGAACTTGCAGGCAACCTGTTTTAGCATGTGAAAACGGAAAATAGTAGTAAAGGAACAATTTTGAACTAAGCTTTGGCTTATCATACTTCATTTAATAGTATGATGTATTTGTTCAGTCAGTCACTATTATGATTTGATTTATATAGCTGGTATAATTAATAATTAGGTACACTGGACATGGTATCAATTTTGTCATGCAAGTAGGGAACCAACACTTCCAACAAGAACAATCATATTATTCATTATATGTTTACATCATTACTGCATTATGTCACAATAGATGCTAACAACAAGCCGTTTCAAACATACCTGCGTTGTAAATTTTCTCAATTGTTGCCCTTGAAAAAGACTGAAGAATTGAGTCGAAACGTTGGGAAATAAAACAACTTGTGCCAATCACTCGTGGACCTTCCTCCTTACTCTACTACAATTTGTTGTTCTGGTCGACATGAACCCCGACCTGATGAATGAATGGGATTGTTCATCTAGATGGACACAAGACGTCTTTTAAATCGTTTCATATGATTATGCAAGATATGTTTTTTGATCCATGGATTTGATGCTGTTGACTTACCAAGAGGGGGACGAACTTCTCAGGGTTTAGAATCACAATGTTTGGTTTATTAAAAATTCGGAGGAATCCATATCTATAGTTCTCCGTCGTAACTTGAAGAAATTAAACATTCGCCGGGAAAAGCTGTTCGTGACCAAATTCTCGTAACAAAATTCGTGTTTTATTTAACGTAAGCGACAAAAAATAGTTCCATAAATTGACCAAATAGTACAGATGTCTCGTTATCATTAATTAACCTCTAGAAATAAAACTAAGCAACAAACTTTGTTTGGTATTATCATAATATACTATACAATAAAATTCTGTTTATTAATAATGATCTATTATTATTTCGTTGCAGAAAAATATTCTCGTAAGCTTTCGTACAAAATATATTATACGTATTGTGACTGAGCAGTATTTTTCAAACTAATTTATATTTTAAATCATTGCAAAATTTTGGACTTGTTAGTTTTCTCTCAAATTACTGCTGTAGATGTCACATTGCCGCCATGGTCGAACGTTCTTTTTATAATTGGAGTGATCAAGATGCACCATTAACGTCACGACGATGATGTTTGCATAATAATCTGTTTGCTGACGTGCATTTTCTTATATATCTATGTGCTGTGCTTACAAGAGAAATGAAATAACAATAGTGATTAATATAATAATAACAACAATAATACCAATAATAGTTACATTTTTGTTAAAACTTGTCAGATAGTGAAAATTGAAGTAACATAACTACAGTAGTAGATGTGTCGAAACACAACTTTGCTATGGAAGAAAATAACGGTAGCGCGAGTTGTAAATCCTACTAAGGTTTGGAAAGGATAGATGCACATAAGGAGAGGTACTTTGAATATATTTTTAAGATGCCTTTAGAGACAAAACGTGATATTGTTAACGCGTCAGATGAGCAAAGAAAATATGTACATTGCAATGATGACTACTAGTGTAATTTCTACTAGACAAAAATTGGGACATGTAATGTTATAACCTAGTTTATATAAAAGGATGATTCCTGTATTAACGGGAGTCTCAAGAGAATGTAGTTAAAGAAAGATATAAATATAGACTATCGTTTATATATGTACACAATTTGATCGCTTGAGTCAAAGTGATGATGAATGAATCCATCTGAATTTTTTGGGGGTATTGTCAGCGTTCCGTTTTCTTGATTGTCAATCTCTGTTAAATATTATGAATTTTAAAGCTAATTTTGTTAGATGTTCTTTTCATATCCTACAGGGATAAAGAAGTGGCAACTATTGAACACCTAAAGGCTGCAAGCAACAAATATTTTGCGGCAATTTTCAGCCCGTTACTCGTTTTTACCTGTCGCAGTTTTTATTTCGAATGCAGGTTGGTAGTAACCTTTTTACAAACGTATTCGTCAACGTCATGCTATTTCTAATTTTATACGTTCAATCATAGATTATGTCATGATGATTATGTATCAAACATTATTTGTCCGTCGTAGTTCTCTTTTATTGCCTTTTAGTTTTAAACACCATTAAAACATTTGTAAGCATATCGCTACTGGATAAAAATCCCTCATCTCAGATCTTCAAAGTTTTACAATTGGACGCATTGACCAAGTGTTGCTTAAGTGTACATTTTTACAGCGATAAACATCTCCCTTTCAGAAAAGCAAGTGCCATTGTTGTTGTTGTAAAAGGAGAGATAAGAAGATGTCAGTATTTGCTATTTCTAGTAACCAGTCGGTTGTAATTGAACATGAGGAGAATCCGACAAACCTCTGACACAAAGCAGTCGTATCACATTTTGCTCAGTTCGTCTTACAGAAATGGTGCTCATACTTCAGTTTCTAGTTTCGGTTTTTTCATGCGACATTTTTTACTGACTGCAAGCTAAGTGTAAGATGTACAATTTAAATACTCCATTGTGCCTGACAGTTTTTTGCTAATTGAGTATCGAGTTTAAAGTTGACGACAAACCCTAAGTAATCGAAACACTGTTGAGTTTTTTTTTTTTGTAAATTTAAAATATCTCCCTCGGAAATAAGTAGCCCTTTGAATTTTGGTCGTGATAGGCTCGCCCGTTCCCTTCTTGCTCTTGCCATTTAATAAACACGTTTAATCCTTTCACACATTCATCGCTATAATGTAGCCGCTCGCTCTCCCAGTGTAAACTTGTTTCTCATAAATGTTAATACTCACTTGGGAAGCCAAGAAGCGGCGAATATTTCACATTTATAAGTACTACCCGACATATGCAAAATCGAAATTGAAACCTTAAACTTCGTATAAACTGTCATATGTATTGCACATAGTAGTATTCTTATGTACTCTTTTTGGCTGGTTTCTTCAATGCAAGAAAGAAAGAGAAGTATGACAGGATCGACATCGTTAAAAAAGTGTTATTGCTTGCCCTAAAAAAATGTTTGAATAGGATCATCAAACGAATAACCCTCATCACACAGAAGGCTCTTTTGATTACCATCATTCAACAAAATATACGGGGATGACGCTACTCCTGACACTGTGCTTGTAGCAAACGAAACAGATTTGAGTACCAAAGGAAGGATACTACCTGTGCGAACCATTATGATTATGCACAGTTTTTATATGTTATTACGATGTGCAAAAAAATTGCTACCAAAAAGATGAATTTAAAGAAGAGGGCAGCTTTTTGTATAAGACACGCTTCTTCTGCTGCAGATGCAGTGTGTGGAAACGTAAATGATGGCAGTGACCCCATCATTACACGACTGGTAGTGCGCCATTTTTTTTGAGTAGTGACATTTTTTTCTGTCCAATACAATAACTGCGGACGAGCCATTAAAAATAACTGGGGAAGGTGTTGACTGAAGATAGAATCATGAATATTAATTACTCCTAGTTAAGCAATTATGTCAAGGAGTGAATATATCTTATTACTTATTATTATTAAGGTGATAATGACAGCATGGGCAAAGGCTACAGGTGTACAATCTTAATGTGTCATGACACTGAAAATTCGCGTGCTTTGGAAAAACACGTCTGAGTCCGTTCGTGATTGTACAAGCAGAGGTAATTCTGACTCTCAAAAATGACATGGTAATTGCAAATTTCGCTCGACGTCTTTTATCTAAATATTGTTTTTGACCAGGCAATAAAGCGACAATAATAATAAGAATAGCAATCTTCTCAAATAAAATTGTGTTTCTATTGTTTTTGCAAAAAAAAGAATCCTTTTCTATCGGAAGGTAAAAATGAAAACAACATCGATTGCTTAAGGTAGAATGTATTTTGCCTAAAGATGAAATCAAGGTAACAATGAAAACACCGTGCTGTGATGTAAAAAAAATCACGTGTTTCATAGGACAATAGGATGTGAGTGGATTTGAGGAAAAAATGATAATAGTATTGACTTTAATAATGCGATGCCGAAAATGAATCCTAAACCGAATGACAATCACTGAATTCCTCAAAACAAACATCAAATGTAAACAAATAAGAATACAGACAAGGCTGCACATGCGTTTCGCCGTTGGCAACTTGAATTATAACTGAAGAAACATGCATTGCTATGAGCATTTGTAAACAATAAATCTGTCATTATATATTGTTGTCAGAAAATAACACTGAATTGTCTAAAATTACATATCATCATTTTTAAAAGGCTGTAAGCAAACCCATAAATAGAGCGAGCGTACAATTCAAAAAGAAATAAAAAATTCCTTTCCTGTGCATTTCTTTTTTTACCTCATCCCCTAAAAAAGTCCGATCAACAAGTTGAAAAGCTTTGATATGAGACTCGTAGATTGAATTACACGAGCATTGTTTTAAAACCGTTCGCGGTTCGAACTCCTGACCATAATATTGTGCATGCGCACATATTTGCATGTCGCTACAAATAAGAGTTTGAAACAAGATCTGTGTAATGGAATAAGTGGTGCCCATTCCACATGATGCCCTCGGCATTGCATTTCTCGTCTTCGTATCACTTATCATTGTGAGCAAACAGAAAATTCAGATGACATTAATCATTAGTTATCATTTATACTCCTGTAATTGCGCGTAAGACGCGTTTCTTTACAACTCAACTCGACATGTAATAAAATACAGCAAATACTAGTCAAGATTGTGTTTCCAACAAATAGGATGGATAGCGGTAGTGACGGAAATGGTAAAAGCGACAATTGGATATTTTTTTTCTCGTCAGAAAAACAGCATTCCCTTACATGTCATTTTGTTGTACGATTTTTAAAAGATCAGCATCAGCATATTTGTCAGCGCAATAAGGTTTGCAATTGTACCTTTTATATAATTTTACTGCTGTTGACAGGTAATTTATATGCAAAACCGTTCTCTCGATTTCTCTCTAACAAAAATGTCAGGCTTGTAAGTGTTTTTTATCAAACTTGATTTCTTAAGTTCAGCAAGGACTTCAAAAAAAAGTAGCGGTGGGAAGTTTACTTTAAGTTTACTGGGCAGGGTATGTTTTTAACCTAACGTCTAAGTTAAGGTAAGTTCATCAGCGGCAAAGGCTTGTTCTTATTTTTCACGACGGACGAAACATATAATTGAAAAATTAGTGGCTGAAAGATATGCTTGCAATTATATGAAAAGAAGACTAGGGCCACCCGAACTTTATTTTACTATTTGCCTACTGCATCTTGATGACACAGAAGTCACTTGATAAAGCATTTGTAATTGTGTTCGCCGTAGTTTGTTTCGTCTTGAACTGATGACGATGGATACTTTCACACAGATGTAAGGAATAAAACTCAGAATATTGTAAAGTGAAACTTTAATGCATGTGTTGTCTATAGTGATATTGGTATGAAATTTACATCACAGATGAACATATTTATCATCTGCAATACTCTAACTCTGACTCTGGCTTTGGAAGTTTATCACACGAAGACAACAATGTGTGTGAATTATTTTGTATTTAGCAACCGCAATTTCTAAATGTAAATAAAAACGATACAAAAATTCGCATAAAAATTGTACCAGGGGAAAGAAACATACTGATGAAAACTATGATTGTCCTATTTCCACAAACAAAGCACTGGTAATTAGGTTAACTTGTCTGCTTTCATTCTTTTCTCGATCGTTATGACCATCATTTATTCTACTAGACTAGTCAACAGCAGCAAGCAGTGGTCATCGTCAAAAATAAATGGAGAGACGCATAAGTCACAAAAATTTCAGGTAAGCTATCTTAACACCGCGCACCGTCTACGTTTTTTGGGTTGTTAATTTTCAATAGACAAAAACCATTCTGGTAGTGAGTTGTCATACATATTTTTTCTTCATAAACCCCCTTTAAATAAGAAGGCTGAATAGCAGGTTATTGGCACTGACGTACTGCATGTTTAAGCAAGGTCCACGCTTGCAGAATAATGATAAATAAAATCGAAAATTGCACTTGCAAATCTCTCTTATTTTTCGTAAAAACAGTTTTTTTTATAAAAACACGAAGAAACTGAGATGATGATGATGAATGACACAAAAACAGAGCTTGTTTGAAGTGAGATTCTGTAGCTTCGGTCTCTTTTCATGTTTTTTATCTAGTCAAGTAGTAAGTCACTTTCCTGAGCCATATTTCTATTTTGAATACAAAAAAATATTAATTTTTTCCGTCAAAGAAAAGATATACAGATAATATTTGTTAGGATTAAAGAATAAAGCAACTAGTTAAATTTGCACAGGGAAGCAGGTAGCATTATAGCCTAATAAAAACGAAGAGTTGAAATGTTTTTGAAACAAATCATACAAGACGGCAAAGTGTTTGAACTTGAAGTCAAGGAGAAAGGAATACTTACAAAGACATAGCCAATAGCCGTATAGTTAGCTAACAAAAATATATTCTTTTTTGGTTTTTGACTTTGATGCTGCTTGTTAGACAAACTGGGTGTGCTTTTTCAGCAAAAAACCTACATAAGCTCTTTTTAACAGGCCAGTACACAGTAGTGTAAGCCTCTTTAAAGGTATATATTCTAAAAATGCATAAATAAATATTATAATAATAATGGCATCTGATGGGTGCAATAATTCGACAAATCTACCGAAACTTGGCTAGATAGTCTTTAAAAAATGTGATACTTGAAAAATAATTATGTAGCTCTATCCTTCGCAAAAAGGTTGACGATAAGAGAAGAGTATAAATTATCACCGTGTGTGTAGGCCCTCTTAAATGTTGATAACATTATTCGCGTGCGGAAATATGCAATTACACCAGTCTAAAATATTCCCAAGCCAAATATTATTCTTTTTTTTCCATCACCATGGCCAGTACAGATTACAGTGTTTGGCATGTCTAGGAAGACATCTCTGTGTAACTTACAACTAAAAGAAGATGAGCCATTATTTACTTAACGAGATTGTCTTCGTGTGGTGTATTTTGGTCGTACTGCAGTTGCGAAAATTTGCATAACTACATACCACACACATTTTTTTTTATTTGTTCAAGGTTTGTATCCATGGACAAAGATTGACAAGGAAAGATTTACAATTCTAACGGTATACTGTTGTTTCAGTCATGATTCTTGTATGACTTGTATTACATTTTGGACTGTGTTCGGAAAAGGATATTTTCCAAACAGTGTTTGAATTTGATTGACTTGTTTTGTTTTTTTTACAGACCATCATTTACTTAGATTTTGGTAATATTCATACGCTTACAAGGTTGTTTTACCAGCTTCTTATATGAGGTTGTTTTTTGAACATTGATCGAGAAAGGAAACCGCGCAAAATGGAGGATATTGTTGGTTATTCATAAAGCTTTTAATACATTTGGGAAGATTATTAGGAGATAGGATTTTTAATGAAGAAAACTGAAATATATATATTTTTGGTATTGTAACAGCTAAAATAGCACTATCTACCTACACAACTGTTACCAATTAACCACTATACCATTTGCACAGTTGCCCAAGCATTGAATGTGACTTTCTTATTGGCTCTTTTCTTGGTAACTCGGCTTCCATCAGGGCCTTGTTGGTTCCACATACCGTTCAGCTTTGGGATCAGATTTTCCCTGAAGTTTTTCTTGAAACGTTGCGAAAGGCTGGCCCAAACTCCGTGGTCACGTGATGACAAGTCTCTGAGCAATATTTTAGAAGTACCTTTTGGATTGTTGGATGCAGCAGCCACGGCGGCTGCTAGTCTTTGACTGTTCCTAGCGCTTTGGCGAGACGACTTAGACGAACTGTGACGTGAAGATGATGATCCGGAGGAATTTCCGGTTGCGACAGCATGGGATACTTGTGGCATCTCGGATAGTTCCAGCCACGAGGAAAAGGGAACTAACAGATGTCTCCCTTTACCCCAAGCGTAATAGTCACCAGGGGCGTTAGTTGTTGCACCTGGAGGAAACTGATAAGGTACAAAGTTCAGCGACCTTTGGTACGGGGCAAAGGTGGAAGAACTTCGGCCCATAACTTGGTATAAATAGGACTCCTTTGGATAGCTGCTTCTGGGTGAGCTGACGCTTTCAGTTTTCAACGGTACGAGTAGCACAGGTTTACTACTGCTTAGATTGTTCCCGGTATTATGGCTGCTACAGAGCGCTACGGTGGAGGCCGATGAGTTCAATGATTGTGGGGATGATAGAATGGACTTGGACAAAACTTGTGGGAGGGATGATGATGACAAACTAAGTTTGTTGCTCATGGAGCTTATCGTTCCACCTGGTTTGTACGTTTTCCGTTGTGGCTTTTCGGGGGGAACCGGCTTGTAACTTTCAGCGACAGAAACAATATCTTCGCTGTCATTAGAACCACCTGCCGTAGTACTAGACGAATTTTGGGAATGCTTGGCAACCTGAGAAAAGTCTTCCTGATCGTTTTGGATTATGCTATTGGTATCGTCATCATCGTCTGAAGGAGCAGCCTCGTGGCGAATAATATTTGGATTAGAAACATATATGTGCTGATGCAGTGACAAGGAATTCGATCCTGTTCGAACTAACGGTTCTTTACTAGGCACAGATAATGACTGACTTCCGGAAGCGCCGCTTTCGTTATTTCCAGATGATGTACTGAAAGGGGATGACTCAAAGTCGAAATCTAGGGACACCGTGTCGTGTACTGTGAAAAGTGGAGATTTGCTTTGAGTTTCATGTAGTATTTCAGTTGGGTACACCGACGGCAAGGAACAAAATGCTGACGCACTTTCCCCAAATGTGGTGTTAAAGTCCGAGAACGGTGTAGGAGTAGAGGAAGAAGAATGTGTGGACGACAAAACTGGAGAAATTCCGAAAGGGAGCTTGCTTGGGAAGGTTTGATGACTACTGAATTTGCCGTACCGTATCGGCTTGAGTTTCAGTCTCAAGTCCCTGTACATCTGAAAAAGCTCTTCTGCTTCAGAGCGAGTTCGGAATGCTGTTACTAAAGCCATCATTTTGGCCAAGTGACGCACAACCCATACCAACGTTGATGTGTGTTGGGAGTCGCAATGGCAAAAAACTACGTCCTCGATGGGATATGATTGAAAGCAGGACAGGTTTGGCAGCGTCTCCCAGTATGGAGAACTTTCTCCCGAGTTACAAAACTCATCAGAGTCCGAACCGTTTCCTGAAGATGACGAGTTGCTATCGTCTGACACATGCAGACCAGATGAACTCGAAATGCTTGTGCTATCCATCGACCCTCCGGATGGAGACATTGAAGAGTGTACAGGTGAAGCACTGTTAGTAGGATTGCTACTATTGTTAGTGGAAGTTTCAGTCTCTTTCTCCCCTTTAGCTGCAATTTCCAAATGGTTCATCAAATCCGTAATATCTAGTTCGCCAGTCTCAGTAATTTTGACCGAACGCACGGATTCATTGTCGGATTCAAATCCTTCGTCTTTTGATTTAACTGCTGGGGATGTGAGCTTCAGTCCACGTTCCGAACATTCAATAGAATACCTATTTCACAACAGAAAATGCATACATAAAATAAAAAGATCTGAGCAATTTTCCAAGTTCCTCCCATGCTTAAATGTTAAATTTCAATAACGATTAAGGTAACATTATCTTCAGATAATCATGGTCGGTACTACACCCGTAATTTAAAGAAAAATATTACAACATCAAAATAGTTTTAGCCATTTTCATGCATTAAAAAAATGAAGGCATGCAGCTTTATAACATGTAACTTTCGTAAAACTGAGCAAAACATTAAAGATCGGTTTAAAAAAATCAATGAATCTTCTTTTTCCTCATATTCATTCGAGCATCTGGATAAGTTGTTTGTTTTCACTATTGCGAAACCTGTTATTGTTCAAATATTTCTGGTTCCTTTCATGATGGTATGATCCTTCTTATTAAATTACGTTTTACCACCTCTTTCATTTTTACGCCCTTCAGTGCATGCCTTTCTCCATGCATTATTCTCTAAATAAGATATTATTGTCAGGGTTATTCATATTCCGTAGTACTGCAGATGTTTCATTCACTTTATTTATCGTATTAAGACTATCATTGGTATGATAAGCTATTTTGAAGACTATCGTAATCAGGATTATCCCTTCAAAAGCTACAATGGTTCTTTCGTCTAAAGTTTATACACATTTTATCACAGTAAAACTTCTACCCTGTGTTTAATCCGATCTATTTTGATCTTCAGCTTTGAGGGAGTCTGCTTTTCCCTTCAATAGTGTCAGCGAAATATTCGCTAATCCTTATTTAAAACATTATGCGAAACTGCATAGCCACAATAAGGAAAAACCTAGGCTGCATGCCTAAAGCCGGTGTTTTTGTTTCCGTTGAGATGCTGTGATGATGACTTTGAATTAATCTGTGCAATACTAAGATTTGCACTAATATAGGCGATGAAATTGCAGTTTTCATTAGTACAGTGATTGAGGTGGTATTTCGAGAAGTTGTAACGCTTTTTTCTCTAATGTATCATCATTACTTAAATATCCTCTCTCTTAATGTAAAAAGCACCCTAGTGTCCTCCTCCACCCTGCTATTAAAAATGCCAACGTGCATTGATTCATGACGTGCCAATTTTCCTATCACAATTGATGTTTCTCGAAATGAACAGTCATCAAAAAGTCCTCATTACAGATGTATTAAAACTTTACCTATGATTTTCATTGAATTTGGCCAACTTCCTTGATGGGTCTGTAGGTAGATAGCGTTGAATCAATGTTTCCACAAGACTTGCCAAAACTTCGGATCTAATCGCTCCATCCAATTGGACTTTGCCGAGTAAATAGCCCGTGAAATGCGCCATGGTGACTCGCTTGTAACTAGACAAAAAAAAATACAAACGTCATCATCATTATCACCGCTACATTCATCATCTCTTCATGATCTCATATAATATAAGAAAAACAGTATCAAATCCGATGGTTATGCTACATGAAATCTTGCCAGGGAAGATTAGGATTGTATCAAAAGAAATAGTCTTTATTCTGAAGCTGTCAAACTTGCTTGATGAACATGATAGCTCACGAATCATGAAAAATGGGACATGCTTTTACCTTTTAGTTCGATTACTGTATAACATGTCTAATAATAAATACCAGGCAACGTTCATTTCTCCTTGATTTTTTTCCATCAACATCTGACACCTGTTTTTGTACCCTTGTTGCTACTTAATTGCCATAAATGCCTGCGTACAAGAATGCTAAGAGTTCCTTGTTTAGGTTTTTCTAAAATTGTCAACATGATAATTCTGGTCGCTTATATTGCTATAAATGTCTAGACAGCAATCGTCGCATGCCATAACGGCGTCGTTAGAGACAATTCAAACACCAAATAAGCCAGCAAGCAACAACCAGCAAATTGATTGCTTCAAATCTAATTCTTTCCGAGCAAAATAATGGCAAAAAAATTATTTCATATACGCTTAGCAGTGCAGTTACTGTTTCTGCTTTTGGTGTGATCGTAGTGCTATGATTCCATTTTTCTTGTTTCGCTCTTATGATGTTTTTAAAGTTCAATACGCTGTTATTTGTTAGATAATTTGTACCCCCTAATTTTTCTACTTGGGCAAAAAGTTGTTTTTAATGTTCTTGGAACACATCTGCGTTACTATATTTATCATTGTAGCTCTCATTTTGCCGTAGATTTAAAAAGTTAAGAAACATATATAAAACGCGTTTGCTGCACTAGAATTAGATCGTCAATGTTGATTTTCTTGGACTGCAATAGCATAATTGGTATATTCGTAAGACGACGTGCTAACTAGAGGAATAAAGTATCACGTCAATTTACGCTACGAACGCATTGATGTTTTAGGAAATATTGTGACATATTCCACGAAAACTATTAAAAATAGTATCTCAATGACGCAAAAAACAAAAATATCTTCCTGGTTTATTGTGCTTAAAAGTTACGTTCTAAGTTTATTCAGAATATTTTTCATTCACAGAACTAGATTGAAGCCCTCTCAGGACCACAATGCGAGCACATAAAATGCATATGCAATTTAACAGATGAGATACTTTTAGCCAAGTTCATTTCAAAATAGAACATTTTTTTCTGATTCGGTAGAAATGATTCCTTGCAGAAGATTACATAACTTTTTCAGAGAATATAACACAAAAAAGTATTTTTAGGATGAACAAATGCCAAGTTATTCCCATTCAATTTTTTTTTTTGAAGATGAAAAGCGTGTATCGTAGAAGTCTGAGATTTCAAAAGCTGCAAGGATTTCAAATAGACCTGCACTGAATATGCAATCGCGATAAGGAAATGCAACATATGTAATATTTTCCGAACAAATATATTTTTTTTAAACATTCATCTATGTAGGTAACTTTCCTTATTTGTACTATCGTTTTATAGACGCCTTTGAGATTTACACGCTACTAGCTTCGTTTCTTCCTTTTTTATCACGTTTATTTTCAAATATTCTACAATACTAAAAAATTTAAAATGTTCCGTTAGTTGCTCATGAACTCTAACGAATACATATTATGTTATGTAGGTAAGAAAAATCTTTTTGGGCAAGTGTCCAAAACCGAAACCGACAATCTTAATTCCATTTACCGATAATGTAGCCGAAATGATAAGTGTTTAGTTATGGGCTCAGTAACACTGCGAAGTACGGGGTGCGTGGTAAAGAATTCTCCATTTTGTACACGTTCGTTTTCAATATTGATTTAACGGTTCTTCTACGGTAATACCCCTGTTCTTGTTTCTCCCATAAATCTTATTGGCATATTTCATTAGGGTGCCGAACACTTGGGAAGCTGAATCAATTTAGCATCCTCAAGCTAACTTTCGCAGGCATGCGCGTTTCTATGTTTAAGTTTTACGCATATAGTTTCGAGCTTAAAAAATATAGATTATTATTGAAAGCTGAAAGTTACAAATAGGACGCTCTTGACCACTTCATCAATTGATAACAAGAATTTTACTGAAATGACTAATCATACATTGCGTCAAGTGAATAAAAGATTGATAGAATGCAACTTTGTGCAATCACTGAGAAATTAATAAGCTGCCGACTTAGATTTAATAAAGGATAACCCAAGAATTTTTACTCACGGATCATATAATCGATAAAATTCATATCAATAACACCGCATCTCTAACACAAGTGTTTTTATTGTATCCGCTGACATAGCAAGGACGAACTACGCGTGCATAAATCGTTAGATAATTTCCTTGCAGGGCTATATATGGCCACTTAACAGAATTAGAACTATATCGATACAGCACATTGACCAGCGATGATCATGATGTGAGCCCATTCTTGTGTTTACAGGGAGCAGAAATAGTTCAAAATGAGACACACAATGCTCAACCAATGCTCTAAAGATGCATCATGATTGATGAGGCACATCATGTGTAGCACTATTACTACCGCCACCACTTCAGGCACTTTTTCTCAGAATTTCGCTACATAATATTTTAAACCAGGAAAGCTGAGATATAGGTTTTCAGAAATGGGTTTACGTGATTACACGAGCCCACATACATATGCTTAACTCCGACAAAAACATCTATTAAAGTTCACCTTCTTCGCCTAGTCGGCATAACAATCGTGGAGATCATTACAAACAAGAATATACTACACTCAATTTGCTTTCAAAAACGTAACGAATGGGTGTTTGCATCTTTGATGGCTACGTAGGTATGTGCAGATCTAAATATATGAGATTCTTCAGGGAATAAATCGCACTGAAGGAATAAGCAGTTCAAATTCATTTGCAATGAATGAGCGAAAAATGCGAACAAGATACTTGATGTGTACAACTAGTTACAAAATCTTCTTCGTATCGGCAACACAAAAAGAGGCCTCCTTATAAATCGTTCGCCAAATACCAAACAATTCTAGCAAAAAAAAGGAATGAAAAAGCCCTCATAACGTGAATGAACAAGTTAAAAAATTGCGCACCTACTAGTGAGTAGTGGGTACTAAAGGATCAAGGAACGGCAATAATCAAAATTTTGAACCGCTCACAAGGATATATACTTGTTGCCAGGTTCCCCGAGGGAAATGGTTACCACAGCTTAAGGTCATTCCCCAAAGGGTATATATGTCCAGTATGAAAAAAAAAAACTAGATGTTATCGTAGCGTGTTCGGTTCCCACACCAAAATTAGGGTTTAAGCATGCAACCGATTTTAAGTGTTACAAATAACTGCTTGAAAATAACTTAAAAGCTATAAAAGCTGATAAAACCATAGAAATAGCATTATTTTAACATTTTGAGAACCATTAAGCTATTTATAACAATGGAAATTTTTATATGCTTACTGTTGCGACCATGCTACTTTCACAGAATTTTTTAGCGGTCATAAATACATTTGAGGGCAAGGATTTCAGCTGTGGTCGCCATTTCACTGGGAATGAATCTGGCATTAAGTATGTATTCCTTGTCAGACTCATCTTCATTCTAATATTCTCAGTTCCTTTGTGAAACGAATCCGTATCGATTGAATGTTACATTATATCAGTACTGCAATAGCAATCTAACTTTGCTAATGCATAATGAAATACTAAGTAAGGAAGTGTATTACATTACTTCGTTATTTCCTATTATTATCCTATGTGCAGTCAAGTTTGTAAGTTTTCTTACCAAATGGACTGTCAGATTTACAGAAATATGGTTGTACAAGGTTAGGAAGCGTTCTCAACAAAATTGAATATCTATTCATTTAGTAATCTTCTTCGTTTTGTTTCAATAATACATGGAGATTAGGGAAGTAATGGAGAAGTTGTTTTCGTACACTTCTATCAAAAAAGGAATTCACTGAAAATATACTCCTTTTAAGTTAAAGAGGAAGCGAACCAGAGTGAATGATCGTCTCGTCTGAATAATTTCATGATTGTTATAATTTAGGTATACTGATATCAGTTAGAACTTTGTTACCCCTAACAGAATATAAGTTTCTGTGAAAAACGAGATAAACCGTAAACTAAAATATAAGTTTCTATGGCTAGCAGGCCTCAGAGTGTTTTCACCGTTAATGCAACTTATCAGAAAAATAATTTCTAAGTTTTTCGTTTCCTGTTGTTTTGAGAGATGAGATTCCTCTGTATCGACATATGCATTTATATTGCGAATTGCGAAACAAGAGCAATAACCCATGATTGGAGTCATAGTGGAGGCAAAGCCAACAGTATCTTTTAAATGAAGGAAAGTCGCAAAGTAGGGTAATCTGTAACGTGCAAAAATATAAAGAGGTAATCTAAAAGTAGATTGAGGACCAGATGTCACTAATTGCATCGTCGAGCTGCAAGCATAATGAGCAAAACATTAGGTTTTTCGTGTAAATTTAACGCACTTACAACCAATATGGTCAAACAAATGACGTTTCCTTATGAAAATCTGAAGGAAATCAAACCACATGAACCACACCCGTAAATCCATGTTAAATTTAGTTTTTTTTGGTATAGATCATTTAAAGGAGAGACGTGATCTGTTGAAACCCCCTTTCACATAATATTAGTTATGATATGTTTACTTTTGAGTTTCATAGCCCATAAAATTAGGTAATTGATTGACATACAGGAATGTGAATGGAGTTCACTCTCATGCTCAAATTTCGCCCACACAGTATGGCAACAAATTTTTATTACAAATACAAAACGAATCCCATGGCTCGGAAGGAATACTTAAAGTTTTATCTGATTGGCCACGCAATGTACCCGATTTCTCGGTGCTACGCTCCAAAATTAGATACAAATATTTGGTCAATTCAATTACATGTTCCATATTTATTTAGCTTTTCGCTAAAGAACGGATCAACACGGTTCGAGTTGAGGTTAGCTCCGATCGGTTACAAATTTTCAAACTGCATTACTGAATTCTGGACCCATATCTGACGTGTGAAAATAGTTTAACGTAAAATTAAAACCAATGAAAGTTCACTCAGGTACGGTCAAGGTAATCTGACGGACAACACACTTTTCGAGTAGGTACAAACTGAAGCGCGCCGCCTCAACATTTCGAAATCATTTACTATCTCGATTACGCTGCATTCTTGACCTTCATTTTTATTTCTATCGCGAATTACTCTACTAATCATACATTATCATAATAAAGGAGAAGCATGCCTAACCACATTTTGGGCTTGTACGATATAGAGGGTGTACACCACCTCTGTGAAAAATCATAATAATAATTAACAATTTTGCTGTGGGTGAGTTGAGCTTTTTATTAACAAAGCCGGGGGCTCAATAACATTTCAACTTGCTGCTCTCGATCAGTGGTTTGGTACGATCATCAAAAGCTCTTGGCTAAGTCCGTACGAATACTACCTACGGATGGATTCCATAAATCACTTAAATCGACAGAAACTTTCTTACACACACACCTTAGAATTAAAAATTTGTCCCAAATATTATTGTCCTATTAAGAACGTCATTATCACTCTAACCATCCTTATTGTCGTACATAATATAATTTTGTTATTACAGGTTGGGTCAAAATCACGTGGAAAAAAGTCAGTAGTCTATTCGCATAGCAGTTTCAAGTGTAGGGTTTTTCTCGCTGCCCAAAAGCCTATAGAGGACACTTTTAAAATATTTGATTTCTTGATTTCGTAAACACGTTTTGTCAATTTATTTCGATATGAAATGTCTTAATTCGGATCAAATCGACTTAGGAACCTGCTTCCGGCTCTTAGTGGAAAGTGGCGGCAAAAATAATTTACGGAAAGAATCAATTCTCTTTAATCATCGCATCTTCTTTTAGTCCGTCGTCAGGAATCTATTGAAGTTTCTGGCTGAAGAAATTCATTAGGTTCCTGTTAATTTTAGTGACCATAACTTTCAATTTATGTCAATTTCTTAATTTTTGGATTTTTTATTTGGATGAAGTTTATCAGGCAGGAACTTTATGTGCTTCATAACCGCCGACTGTCTCAAAAATGGCCAACATTAGTATTTTACCTCTACAAATTTACTAGTGAATCTTCATCACAGGTTAAAATTATCAGTCTATAAAGTAGTACGTGCGCTCATGCTTAGGTCACTGTTTTCTTGAATGAATTATGCAGTTAAATACAACTTCCGTTTTAATTTAAATGATATAATGAAGAATTGTTTCCTACCCTTGTGACACTGCTGCAAAGTGTATCATTATGCGGTAAACTGAATAAATAGAAATAATTAGCATAATTTAATTGTCGTATTTATTATACTAAGTAATGATAATATGTTATCTGTATCAGGTTTTTATACGCAACGGACATTTCAGCTGCAAAAATGCTTATTTGGGTGTTATAATTGGAAAAAGTGTATGAGCGGAAACGCAAAAGTATTGTACATAAAATGTACAATCCTCATTAGAAATTCAGTACGGATGTACAGTGATGCTTAAAAGTGGAGCTTTTACGATCACTGTAAAAATCCGTGACATTTTTGCTGTCCTTCGGCGCTAAGGATGTATGTTTCAAGTATTGTCACTAAAAGGAGATGACAAAATGTAGAAATGTAGCATCTTTTTTGTTTTTATTTACAACTTCGATCCTGTCACTTGAACCATACTAGGTGTATGTGGAATCGGTAGCCCGTTGCAGCCAATGCCATTCAAGTTCACGACAGAACCAAAACGCACGTTGATTGATCGTGACTATTTGATTACTTCTAGCATTACTAAAATAATCAAGCGCAGCCAATCTAGATGTTCTATTTATTCAATAAAAATTTGACTTGTTATCATGTTCGTTTATAAATTAATAAGTTTTTGGCTCATTATGCACAGGTATGGTGTATTTTTTTTTTGTTTTGGAGAGAGAAGGCTAACAACAAGTTAACATAGCTGCTGACGGTCACAAAAAGTCTAAATTAAGAACGTCGATCAGGCAGTGCTGAGTTGTTTAATAAACTTAATCGGTATTCGTTTACTGCAACTGCATTGATTGAGGCCAATCTGATTGACTAAGGGCTCACCCAAATTATAATTGCATTTGAATAGCGTTGCTTAGTTCACAGGTGCAGCGATAATAAGTATAGAGCATCTTACCGAAAAGAACATGTAATCATTACTGTAACTGTATGCCTGGTGTCTACAAAAATAGCTACAAATTAAAAAGGACATGCAAGTCCAACATAGGAGAACGTTTACGCACACACACCAACGCTGAATCAATTATGCAGAGTATCATTTCCATACTTGCTAATTTGCCATTGAAAATAAACATAATTTCAGCCTTTGAAGTGCGAACATTTGATTGCCATTTTTTTCATGGGCCCAAATTGTACATGTTCCTAATGCGTTTGCTGCCATCATATGTATAAAGTTATTGACATAAATCAAGTTGACGAAAACCAACTTGATGACAATCATGCTGACTCAGAGAAAATTAGAATCGAAGGATCTGAACGGAGATGATAGTGAGACTAGCGAAGAGATTTTGATACATAATTACTACAATGTACATGGTTAATATCTCAAATAATTGTCAAGCACGATCAACTGATCAGTTGAAAGTTTAGTGACAATCCTGCATTGCGCAGATTTTTCGGCCTAGACTTTAAAAGAGCGAGCCCAGTTTGGACTGGTCTTTATAAAGACATTATGGCTAAAAAGTAAAAAAAAGGATTAAAAAGAAACCCCTTTCAGCCAACCCTTTTTTACAAACCATGACAAGTGGGTAAACACACATACGATGTTTTTCACCCTTACTTACACGATACAAAATTAGATTACCCAATGATGAAAAGAGGAATTGCAACCAGTGTTTATTCAAAATTAGATTCGAGGAACTTAAATATATCTTTGTTCCCGTACAATTAAATGGAGATTTTCTCATCAATACATGTTGTCTTATGCTACAACGAAAATATGAAATTTTCAATATGAATGTAATTAATAACATTTTATTTTGCTGCCGTAGTTAACTTTACTTTGACAATGTTTGATTTACCAAAGTCGTTCAACATTATAGGAGTGTGTCAAAACATAAATTTACCCACACAGTAGCATTCGCGAAATCCTTTTATCTTTCAAAACTACAGGAGTCGTAATACCAGCGAAGCAAGTTCTTGTCGCCTTCGTAAATGTCACTTGAAAACTGACGAACATGGAAATCTGTAGATACGCTGTCAAGCTGTACTACTTTTGAATGATAATTGATAATTACAACAATGGATTTTGCATGAATTACGTTACAAACTTGCGAACAAAAGTGTGATGATGAGGTTGCAGATCTGGTTGCAAACGATACATAGCACTGTGAAGAAGTTGTAACTGCGATACTGCCTGCTTTCCCTCCTTTCCGTACCAGGCTTTTCAGAAGAAGTCATTTTCAAATTTGTACAAGGAAGCCACTAAACACCTACAAATTGATCTCCCATACGCGTCACGTCGAGAGGGACAGATTAATGACTGTGTGGATGGAAAGCCGTGCAGCGCTAAATATTTTCATCATTTATGCTATCAACTATACTGAAAAGTCTATCTGACTAGGAATCAATGCATAAATATACATGAAATAGCGGGTCTTTATTATTATTATGCTGGTAGTCAAATAATATGCCATCGAATTTGGGATTTGTCTCCCATAAATTTGGATACTATTTTAAGAAGATTATTATCAGCTGCACAGCTACTCTAACAAGATGCATTGTCGCAAATACAATGATTTGATAATGAAGAATTTAAACATGCAAAGTAGTCCAAAAGGGCCGAGATTATGTTTAATTTTAAATTTGTGTTAAGTTCACCCTTAATAAAACTCTGCATCTTCTTTTGTCTTTGGTTTTGGATTCTTTTCATATTTTTATTTTTATAAGAAAATAACGTGCGATGTATTTATTGCTATCTTTAAAATATTTCTTACCTTTAATTTAATGTCCCTTCATGAAATAAAATTATCAGCAGTAACGACGAAATATGATTGGGCACAAAACCGTCCAAATAATTTCAGCCAATGAGCAATTTCACTTTAACTTTATATATAACTCGTTCCTTGTAAAAAATCACGATGTTCTGTATCAAACCTTCATACTTTGAATGGTAAATATTTTATAGTTGCACCTTCGTTGCACTCCTCATTTGTGGACAAATTATGGTTGATGTTCGAGACGATTTATACTAAACTAAAAATAAGTTTAAACTTGATGGTCAACCGTTGCGAACGACTCAAGAGTATTACTTTGGATATGAGTCCATTCAGGAATGAGATATTTCTCTTTTTTGACCAAGTAAAATTAAGTCTAAAAGTGGAGAATGCAATTGTAGCTTCAAGGTGAGAGCGCGCAGTCCGTTTGATCGTGACAGATTTTGTGTAGGTTTATTACAGCCATTAGTTAACAATCATATAATTGGTTTCGAGTGTTATACTCCAGTAAATTAGACTGGTAAGTGATACATATTTCACAGTAAGGATCGCACAGAAAATACGCATAATGTTCAGTACAAGTGTATCTATTTCAGTAAGTCCACTTAGCGTTCATTGCAGGTTAGAATAATGAAGTCGGTGTAAACATAAGAAAAAAAATCTTTTAGAGTTGTCCGTTAGTTTTATGCTAATGATGACATGTTTGGCGAAAAGGGTATACACACTCATTCCCGCATAAGAAAAAAATACTATCACTTGAAGAGAATCCAGTTCAGAAGACTGTCGTGTACTGCAAAACCGTTTATATCAAACAGTTAATCTACTTTTCAGGTCATATACCTCGTATGTTGGCGATTCACTTCGCACTGTTAACAGCATGTCGCAAGAAGAAGCTGTGACAAGCTGAATTACACGCCGCACAAAAGAGAAGAAATCTGGAGGAAGCAGAGAATGATGATTTGTTTGATCAAAGTACTTTGTTCTTATTGAGTGGTACGTAGATTGATGTTTCTGCTGTTTTGGAAAGTACCCTTGTCTCAGGGTCAATTTGTACATATACCAATCTCATTGCCGCAATGGTTTACGTTGTAATGTATTATTGCTGTAGATTGAAAGCGACAACGATTATCGTGGTTTATGTTTGGCAGGTGGGTAAGGCTCGTTAAAAATAGCATGGCTGATCCAAAATTTTATATTTTCAGAAAATTCAGTTTTTTAGAGACCACTTAGACGAGATACGCTGATATTGGTGACAATGCTGTCACTGATTGGCCTTTCCATAGTGTGCATTTCATAAGGCATTCGTTAACGCGTTGAAATAGAAATTCCAGAAATCATTCATTTAAAACCGTGTCATATAAATTACTTTGCTTTACGAGTATAACTGATTAGTCAATTCCGAGGGATACGAATGCGACTATTCACTTCATTCACATATTAGGCATGTACTACTGCTTGTTTGTTAAAATCACATGAATCAAAAGTCATTGTACTGGTGTAGTAAAGCTTTACATTCATTTCTCTTTTTTATACAAAGCACCATGCAAAAAAGGCGAGAACTTGAAAATTCCGTGTAAGGAAGAACCATTACAATATTGTATTAGAAAAAAAGAGTTTGATTTATGCTGAACTACATTATTGTCATCAGAAAGACAAAATGTCTAAGCAAATAAAAAACAGTCACGAAAAAAATCTTGTCCTAAGTCACATGTTTGAAATACACAATGACCAAAAGATATTCAAATTTGAAGAATAGCAGCACTAACTAGCAAATCAGCATGACAGCAACAATTGAGAAACGTCAAGTTCACACGTTCTTCAAAGATGTAACTTCTGTTTTAACGGAGTGCATTTTATTCTTGATCACAGAGATAAAGGATTTCAATCCAAATTTACATTATAAGACGACACAAACAACACGGTACACTGTAATACGATAGAAAACACAGAAACCAACTAACCGAGTTTTTTACGAACGTACTCAAGAAATTCCGGTTACAAAGAAGCAATCTTTATACAAACGACCGAGACAATCTCATCCACCGCGTATGCATAAATTCTACTTTTTCTTTTGACTGTTCACGATCAAACAAATTGTAGTCCCAGGTGAAGCCCATCAATGATATAGGTATGTAGTCCGAGGTCGTTCCATTCAAAATATGAAACTTATCCGATGAGGCATACAGGACCTTCAAAAACCACTCAAGCACACTTTTTTCGGGCTTCTTCACTGGAATCTGTTTTTTCTCCTGAAATCTCACGGTCAACAACAATGTTTTGAAGGTGAGCTCAAACCCAGGGAAAAAATGTGAATGGAAAATTCTTGAAATGCTCTATTATTATCCGGCACGATAAGGTAATGGCACTGTGCACCCAAAAAGTCACTTGTAAAGTACCTATTTTTCGATGATGCTTGCAACAATTTCCGTTTTCAGAGCGACCGCAACGCTTCGTACCTGTGTGACTGGCATGAAAGCCAAAACTAGAATAAAGCAAACACGTTACTCTACTATTGAACCAGCTCTGGCCTACCAAATAGATAGGGGTAAAAATGAAACCCCAACGTAACAGGTTCTTGACGCAGCAGCCGCAGCAGCATAATAATAATCATAATCATGATCATCGCCAGAAGCACCTAGCGTATGTACGTATGAATGCAAAGCCCACGAGCTGGCTCTTACTCATCCTTCCTGCTTATATTATTTTTCATTTCTGAAAGCTGATACATTTTGAGGTTGTTGGTTGTTACTGCTCCTGGTGGCGCACTTGCATAAAGATTACTACTTCTCATCACCCATTAAAAATCCCTTTCATTGTTGGCACATAATCTGAATTTTTACAGAGTATAAAGTGCACGGAACAAGTTTCGAAAAAGATGAAAGATGTGCGCAAAGGGATCTCGCGCCCATCTCTCTCTCTTCTACCGTGCTACAAGATGGATCCGAAGGCACCCATGAAATACCACCTAAAGTGCATAATATTCA
>VICI01001140.1:0-20824 GCA_019593645.1 Akabosia matsudoensis | reverse complement strand
CTAGCCCCGCCAAAACTAGCCGTAAAACGGCTAGTTTTGGCCGTCTGGCCCTCACTGTCATTACAAGGTTTTCAATTGTTGAAAACCGCAACCGAGGGTGACCAATGTTTCTTTTTTCATTTCTTTTCTTTATTTAGCTTTTCATGTTCGCATCTTGCTATTTTTTTGGCTTTTCATTTCTTCATGTTCTTTTCTGATTTCCCCTCAGCTTCGTCCTTAAAGCTATGGCTTTGCAGCGTTTATTTTAAAATCAGTTGTGTATTTCCCTTGTTTTTATTATCCTGCATATGGTGGGAGAAACATACGCAAATATGCAGTAAGTAATGCAGACGTTTTGAAGACAAGACGCTGGAACAAAAAGGATGACATGACCTTGGAAACGCCATCCTCCCAGTATTTCGAGATAAAGTGAAGAGTAAAGCAGACGTGATTTGAAACAATTAATGACTAGAATGGCACTGTTGGGAAAAGTTTATTACACACGACAAACCAGTATTTAGTTCAAAATATATTACAAAACTGTATAATTGAGAGTAAATAATTCCAATGCAGGTGTGCTTGTTCTTGAACAAAGTTCTTCAGTATGACTGTATACTACTAGTATTGAAAACTAGGGAGCGTAAATATTAAAAATTGTTGTGCAGCTCCCATGTTTTTATAAATGGTCTGTTGGACAACAGTTCCAATCAAGTAAAATAAAGCACTCACGCGCAAAATTTAAGCCACCCAACCCGACAATAACATCTTTGGTCTAATGGTGGAAAGATTGGGGCCGTTATCGGTTATCATAATGTTATATAATTATTGCCAACCAGGCTAAGAAAATTAGTTTATATTAAATGTGGGCCACGTTTTTTAGACCCTACGAGAGTTCTGGAATTATTCATTTCAAGGACTTTTACTGGCTTTAGGGTCTCACATTCAATTTTTTTCTTTTGAGATAGGATGGTAGATGCGGCATATTGAGCTATATAGGACGGTAAAGCATTCCAAACGTATATTTTTCCAAACGGTAAAGCCTGAGATAGCAAACGTATATATTTTTCTTTATTTATTCGTAGGAGAAACTTCTAAAATCTTATAATCCTCGAAGTTGTTTAAAGCAGGCATAATTCATTCTGTCTTTCAGTACGACCTGCCGATTGTCGTTTAACAATGCTTTTGTAAGTGGTAAACTCTTTTTTCCTGCATTGATTGTCTGATCCGGACAAAATTTTGGTTTAACCTGTTTCCCCTGTTCGAATTTGCAGCACGGCGTGAACTGAATACCCTTTGGTAATTAGAGCATTTACGGCAGAAATCTTGATTTCAGCACTTACTTAAAGGTTTACATTACCCCTAACACACCTAACTTTAAGTAAATTTTTTTAATGAGAAAGATACATCAATTACATTTTTGAAAATTTTGCGCATTTTCTGATTTACTACAAGAAAGATATTATATTTTTTATTAAGTAGCGAAAGCTCGTATAGGATCGTCTCTTCTGTCTGTCTGTCCGTCTGTATGTCTTACAACTTTGGAACTACAAAGAACCTGGGTTCATATTTAAGCGTTCTCATATATAAGCGTCGGTGGACAAGGGTCTTGCTGACAAAGTTGTCACAGGCTCATGTTGACGAAAGTTGACAACAATGCTTCGTAAATGGGCAAAACATTTTTTTGCACATTTCGATAGTAGTCATTGAGTACATTATTTTGCTTCAGAAACCTGGGTCTAATTTTGTCACGTTCACGAGTTACGGCGTGACGAGAGTTTACGAAAATGCTTCGTAAATGGGGAAAATTTTTATTGCACATGATAGTACTCCTTGGGTACGTCAATTTAGCTTCAAGAACCTGGGTATATTTTCGTCATGTTGACGAGTTAAGGGCATCAACATGTACATTATAGTCTCATTTAGGATTATTAAGGAAAGGGATTTACTTTCCTACATGGTACAAGGTACATGGCGCTTTCGCTACTGCAAGGACTTTTTTAACTAACAAATACAAGGCGGTCACTTTACCAGTTGCGGACTCTACCGTGACGAAAAGACATCCAAATTATTTCTGAGGAGAGGTATGCCTGCCGGGGTGAAAATATATTCTTGAAAAGGAGGACAACCAGAAAATATTCTAAATTGAAACCGCATTAGCCGATCATTGTCATTAAATATGTGCAAGTATCAGCATCAAATATTCTTACGTTACGAATCAAACACGTTAATTTATTATAGTGGTCTGAAGAGAGTATGAGCAAGGCTACGCATTTTGACTGAACGTCACTAAAGAAGGTGTGGGAGGACAGCCGAACAACTCTGCAAGATAGACTATTGATGGCTTCTAGCATTTCATTTTGTTTGTTTCCACTGGGAAAGTAAAAGCAAGATGATGATGTTGCATAGAATAGACGTATTTGATTGACTTTGAGGTCAAAATGAAGTGAAAGTACGTGAGGAGAATGGATGATATTAAGAACAAACATAAACATTAGGCAAAGACAGACAGTTAATACAAGAGAGAAATCCTTAAGGTTTCCTAGGTGTAGCCACTTTCCCTGGAGAGAGAAGTTTACAATAAATCAAGTTGGCTTGATCACCAAAAATGGACAAAAATGTATATAGCCTTTGTACAAAAGCGGGCCACTTATTTGAACCAACCTTTTAGCTAGGCATTTACAGCGACTCCAATGAAGTGGAGAGTATCTAAAAATGGTCGTTTATCACAACGTTGTGCCCTTGCTTACAATGAGTTTCTTCATTAATGGCTGCAAATATTTTCGAAACTAAATCATTAAGGTTGAATGATATAGAAATGAAATGAATGAATGAAATAGAAAAAAACAAAAATATGATGTGTATGCTTCGGAAAAACTCCACTTTTTATTATTGGAGCAGAAAATTTTGCTAAAATAAACGAAAACCTTTTTAGAATCGTTATTACAGTGTCTTCTACAGTCATTGTAGGATTAAATTTTTTTTAAATGACGTCAAGGTCCCCATTATAATCGGAAGCAGGAAACCATTGTGGGTAACTTTTTTTTGAACCAAATTTTAGCTGAAGCTGAACTGATTCATATGAGTTTTCTCGGATAGTGTACTAGAAATTAAATCTACTGTTTCTGATTGAGGTTGATGTCGTAGAAGAAATGAAAATAATTATATAATTTACCAAATGCGGGGAAGTTGGATATTTGGATGGGAGGCAATGAATAATAATTTAATTTAATAGGATCCCCCGTCTGTGTCTTGTTTGAATGATGATTAAGACTATTAGCTGCTTAAATAGTACGAACTCGATTAATTGAATGCTTTTCAATGTTTTACAAAATTTTGGTGGCAAATGGAACTGTCGACTGTATAGATTTGAAGAATAAATGCTTGGTTCGCGTGATTCATTATTGTGCACCTCGACATGAATAAATGCCTTCTGTTATAACAAAATGACGTCAATAGTTGAGAAAAAATTATCTTATAATGACTCCGGATATGTTATAGCATAAATACTACTAGTACAATATTAATATCATATTGATCGTTTTGATAGAATGTGTAGAAGCTATCACTCACCGATGAATGAAGTTTTCATTGACAGATTTGTTCAGTTGTTTCCCCCAGAAGATTGACAATTTTCTCCTTAGTGGCAGTCTATATATTCCAATTTTGCAAAAACAATCAAAAATCAATGTTGTTCCATACTGACCTTGTGGTACAGATTTATAGTCAAATGAAATACGGACATGAATTATAGACACAATACAACAAAAACTGTTACAAATCCTCCATAAACAGGTAACCGCTGTTTGAAGTTATATGCAAATACTTGAGTGAGACTTAACGGACAAAGAAAAAAATCTTGTTTACCGCTATATTTACCAGCATACCAGTGGATACAGCAGTTGTTCCTGGATCAACAAGTAAGCATATAGTCCATCTACCGCACTATGTCTCTTTTGTTATTCCTCCGCTACGTTTCTTGCCGGCTAACCAAAGACATTTCATGGTAGATCCAGACTACCCTCTTAGTGAATGTGAATCGCTTTGGTAAGCGTAATTCGAATTACCATTATCTACTGTAGAAGTTCTGGAATAGAATTTTCTATGTCTATTCACGTGTTAATCTGATTGTGAGACGCTTCAATATGTATTTTCATTTTCAAGAAGATTTGTGTTTGTTCCCATTATATAGATGAGCTGTAATGTGAAAAATGAAAACTGAACCTGGCTTTAATTGAAAGTGAGATATGAATTGGTCCAGGTCCGCCATAACTGACAACCTTCTGGGATTGCGCTGCATCAAAATTGACCGATTTAGCTTAAAAATACAAGCCCTGCCTTGCACATCGCCACAGCAAGCGACATTTCTGGAGTCTCAGTCCAAACCGTTAACACTTAGTGCGTACGTTGTGTTTCTGCATTTGTGTATGGTACATTCTGGCCTTGTTTTTTTAAAGGCACTATGAATCTATCTAAAGACCCAACTATAATTGGCAGAATTTACTACACTATAAGACGAGCTGTAATTAGAGTAAATAACGTATTCATGTATCTTGAAGCGATAGGTTAATCCTCTTGCCTATCCCTATTGGCTTGGAGCACGCGATGTTTGCACTCGACATTCATCCATGTAGCTTGGCTCAGTGACGTTTCGTTTTATGTATGTTTATTTTCCTTGACGGTGAGATGACTAAGAGCATCTAAATTAGAAAATATATGCGTTAATTTAAAGTATACATATTAATTTCCCTCATAAAGTTCCATATCTTATCAGAATCATCTCAAAAACCAAACAACGTTTTGCCTTCACGGTAGAAAGATATGTGGTGCGTTATATTTATTTTCTAGAGGTTGAAGGTACGGTTTCGGCTCTCGATTGGTAAGAATGTCATTACTTTTCAACAGAAAACCAGGAGAAACTGAGCCTTCTCCAACGTAGCAAACCAGAGCAAACAAGCAATTATCAAGGAGGAAACCTACTTCACTCATAAGCGAGAATTTCCTAAAAATGGGGAATAAGCGGATAACTTCATCTAAGTTTTATAGTCACTCTGGGACTTTAATATGCCAAACTAATAAACGATTCAACTCATATTTGCAATCATGCTGCCTCGTACTTTATCACCCTTAATTCATATTGCTGCTCTGCAGAACTCAGTCTTATTGAGGCTTGCCGAGCTGTACAGGTCATGGTCAAATAACCTGCTGACACACAAGTTTTTCAATAATGGAAAAAAGTTTTCAATACTCGCTTTATTTGCTAATGTACAAGTTTTATCTTTAGAAGGAGTCTATCGCCATTTTGCAGGTTTGTACAGCCACAGTAAAAAAGCTTGAAACCAATATAAGTTTCTGGTAAACAGTCGTATTTTATGTTCTGATCCGCTTAAACAAACAAATAACAATAACAAGGCGCCTGAGACAGATAAATGCATGTACTACGAATGTGAATTAGATTTGAAACTGTGAAACACACAAAGAAATTCGATATAGCAGAGGGCGATCAAAAAGCGACAATTCGGCGTCCAGAGAAGAAAAAAGTAATTTCTGACTTTTCTGAGCAAGGCGAAAGCTCACATGGAAAACTAAATGAACGTCTGCATTCTGTAAATAAACAAATGATTTATATGTTTGTTCAAGAGCAATATCAAATACACCATTTTTATTTAATCCATTCCTTAGCAGTAGGGTTGGCCGTTTTATCTCTTTCATATTTTGTACCACAGAAAGATTAAAAAATCTCTGAAACGAAATGATTTTTGGAGGAACTGAATGAAATAACTTCTTAAACATGTCTAAAATTTTCCAAAATATTCGCGAAGCTTTTAAAACTTCCGATTATTATCCTTCATGTCATTTCAGAGTACCAACTTGTAGTTACAAGATTCGAAACCAGATTTTTCCGATTTCTAATTATATATAATTTGTGAATTTCGATGTAACGAGGGCATATCTTATCTTGACTCCACACTAACGTTCCGTTACATGGAAAAAATTCATAAAATTACGATATATTACAAAAAACTACAAACCTTTCAGGAAACATTATACCTGTTGGAAATTTATTTTAATTTTTGTGAATGTTCGATATTCCTTATTGCATGCAATAAAAGCGTAGGGAATATAAAAAGGCCAACCTTACTTACAACTTAGGCAAGGCAGTTGTGCTATTCTCGATAACTGAGAAGGAGTCTTCATCGCTAATTCTGAAAGTTTAACAGGCAACGGCATATGCCTCGAGAATATAATATGTCAAAATTCGTGGTGAAGGATGCATGGTATACGGGTTCCTTGTTACATAGGTACAACATGACACAACGTGGATAGTCTAAAGCCAACGTTACATAGTAAAATATCATTAAAAACTGGGATAAAACCTGACAGAGACAGAAAGCATTTGCGCTACCTGCAAAAATGTTGGTTCGTAGTTATCTTAAGCTCGAGAACTGAGTCAACTGGAGTACCCGTAACTGGAGTCGACTTTGGTACCTACCTGTTAATGCATAAATAGTTGATTCCACGCGTTACACTTCGATTTGATTGAAGTTATAGTTCTAAATTAAATATTGTTGTTTGTCTCGGGATTAATAATTTCTATTGGTTCACATAGATGGTAACGCATGATGGACTTAACGATAAATCTTTTATATCTACTTATTTACCTTTTATGCAATCTGGGCAAGGTTAATGAAGTATTTCACGAACGATAGCAGTGCCAAATACGGGCTTTTCAATATTAGTCTTAATCGAACAAAACAGTGCGATTATATTTTTTCTTGAGTGAGTTAAGTCCAAACATGAGATGAAGTTTTTTACATTCTAATTCTCTTCGTCATAGTTTCATATTGAACTTTTCAAGATGTTCAAATCCTAAACGTGAAATTTTGAACTACAAAAATTGCAAATAGATCATGTTTGTGAAATACATATGCAGTTTGAAACGATTTGGTCACCAATTATGCTTTTGAAAAACTTTTATTGGTGTTGAGAAATCCACTTACATATGTTAGAAGAGTGTTGTGTTTTTCATGTCTGATGAGCCTAATCTTGCGAGCCCTGAAAAATTAATTTCTCTCACAAACACAAGACAACTCACCTCACCACGTTAAATATTTTAAGCTGGCCAGTTGTCAATATCGATCTTACGCAAAGCGAAATGTTGCAGTGTATAATCCATTAGGCGACGATGACTCACATAAATAATTTAACAAACAAAATCGGACCAAAACGGTTTGATTACAAAACGAAGATATTTTAGTTAGCTGAAGGCATCTTTATCCGATAAATGAAAATGATAAACAATTTTGAGTCTAAAATTTCATGTAGAATCTTGTCGAAGAATAAATCTAATTTAATTAGCTGCGTAGATTGGGAATTCACCGGATTTGTCACCGTAAATCTAAATAGTTTGAATGAGTCAACTTTTTCTAGATAATTGATTTAGTTAGAATTACAGAGCCATCAGAATTTCACAGGCCGGGAGAATCAATAAAAACCAGAATACTGTGCTATCAGCGAAATGCCAAACCTACTATGCTCTGAACGCTTTAAAAGTGTTTTCTGAGAAAGATTATGGTATCTTCCCAGATGCAAATTTGGATCTAAAACGACATTAATTACTCCCTTATGATATTTACAGCCTATAAACGTTTTTCATAATTATTTCAATAGTTTTCAAATAGATTGCAACCATCCTGTATGATAATTAGGTCCTCGAGTATTAACTCTGTCCTCATTATTTTTCCAATTTCAGCTATGAACATTTGTAGCACTTGTATACTTTCTAAACACACAACGATATCACATAACGAAAAAACATCTTTACAACAAGCCTTCTTTAATTTAATAATGAAAACGATCCCAGTAGGATAATGCTCAGCGATCAAACACGTAGACTGGAAGCTATAGACGAGCTATTTCAACCCCAGACCCAGCAAGGTCTTTCTTTGATAGCTCTTAATTATGCCTCGAACCATATTGTTGGCCGGATGAATATGGCAGTGACTTGATATAATAGTAGGTGACAAAAACAATAATCTGACAAAAGACAGTAAAAACTAGCGACGTAAATAGACAGAGAAAAGACACCAGCTCTTGGTACTCAAAAACTTTAAAATGAATTCTTATTTCAGTCTTTGTCTCATATTTTTACAGGAAACTTCACAATTCGTATTTGTGCTCCTGACAGGGAAATTATGCCTTTATATTAGCGTATTTATAACTTTAAAGAAGTACAAATGTGCGAAAACTTGAGAATTCATCTCAACTTTTCCTCTACTTTGTCATGTCAACCTTTTTAATTTTACTCTTGCACTCCACCCTTTATTTGTTTAGCACACGGCCAATACAGGTCTGCTCAGTTCTAAGACACACACACGCACATGTATACCAAATCATTCTAAAATTGATGAAGACAGAAAGCCGTTTTACTCGAGTGACAAGAAAGATTTGATTCTCTTTCTTATTGTACGGAAAAACGAGCGTGCTTTATCATTTTCAGTATTTTCCAGGAAGAAACAAAACTACACACATTCAAGTACAAACATTGCCATTTGTCTTCCCTTTGCCCTATACTGTATACCGCCATGCAAAATTGTGTATGACTGGGAACCATAGGATAACACAGGCTTCGCTGATTTACAACCATGCATTTGCCTATAATGTGTCAGTATCAGGTATGTAGCATTGAATAGTATAATTTGCGTAGTACTTTTGTTCCAACTTCATCTACTTTTCCTGTCTGAAGTTTCTCATAGATTTCATCACAATTTTGCTTCATAAATATGATGCCTGCCTTTCAAGACACATGCACGCATTCCCGTGTCGACACCACCTCCCACCCACATCAATTGGAATGAACGCAAACAAAATCTCGTTTGTAACAAGCAATGTTTTTCTCTGGCGCTAAAACTTAACCACTGACAAAAGAACTCAAAAAGGCCAGAAAATGGGAAAAATATGAGGTTGAATAGGAAAACAGTTTCTTTCTTAAAAATGGAGATGATTCTGAATCGGCAATTCAGTGATGATCTGGAGTAGTTTTGTGTAGTTGTTATTTTAGAAAAGAGGATCCCACTTATTTTACTCGTTTATAGTGATTTTGAGTTCCGCACGTATTTCCATTACCATAACATTTCAGCTTTTGATTCACACGGCTCAAGTGATATGTATCTTGGGGATAAAAACCGTCCTGTTGAATTAGCGTCCTCGGAAATGAGCGTTCTGTTTTAGCAACATGTACAACAACGTCCGGGAAAATTGTCAGAGGAAAAATGCATGGTATCAAAAATCGCTCCGACGAATATTCGTCCTCATAACAATAAAAGATCTTCATATTTTATCTTATTTTAAGATTTTAGACACTACGCAATTTACCTCAGAAAATGTAAGAAGATTTTTTCCCCTGGACGTTCATTGTAAAAATGGCTAAGTCACAGAGGGCTTATTTTTACGAGCAGCTATTTAGTAGGACGCTTTTTGCTCCAGCACGCATATTGCCGATCACCCCCCCCCCCCCTGCGCCATGAATTGTATTATTGTTCGATTTAAAAAACACATCTTTTGATCATTTTGTTCCATGTGATTTGTATCCTAAATTCACTTGGAGTGGCTCGAAAAGCGTCGACCCTCATGCCATTTTATGGAGGCGGGGCAATATTCCTCGTCTCAAGGAAAATCATCGAGGAGAAGGGTGGCCCATAAAACCTTATTCCCATGAAACTCGACCCTCTGATACATACGTTGTACGTATGAATGTCATACATACAATGTCTTCCATCAAGTTAAAAGTACCAATTATCTTATTATGTAATACATATGAACAATTCGTACGTCATAATTTGTAATTTGTATTTTTCTCGGGGTTTTCGATTTCAACTCTATATTTTCTACTTTCTTGAATTGGATGTTCTACTTTTCCCCAGTTTCATTGGTAGGGGCCGGATTCCAAATAAAAGCAGCACTAATATGACAGAAATAAGTCTTAAGTATGTCATACAAAAAGAAAAATCTCTGTGGAAAAAAAATCAAACCACCTTTTAAAACCCCTGCATTTGTACTGATCCGTTACTCCCATCAGATAAGATTTTTCTTTCATGATAGTTCCACCATTACTTAAGGCTAGAGGGAAACTGAAATTCGGAAAATTGACAAAAATTACTACACAAGTTTTTTTTCTTGTATTGTTACTCAAGGATAATCCGTAGTAAGATGACTGCTTGAGCATTTTTCGTTCGTATACGTATAAGTGTGGTAAATAGGTCTAGGAGTTGTGACAAGTAAAGTTAAATTTTCCACACTTTTTTCATTTATTTTCGCTGTTCGTTTTTCTTGCCGATGCTAGTTCATTTGCTTTCTTCTCTGCAACAGAAACGAGAAAAAAGAGTGCATAATGAAGTCACAGAGATGACGTTTTTTGAAGGAAAACAGGCTTTCCTCGTTTGGGTCCCTACTCTGCTGTAAACTGGTTAGGAGCGGAAGACACTGAAAAGGAATGACGAGTTTGCCGTTTCCCATATACGCTGACACTTTGTGCAAATACAGGATAGAGAAAGGGGTAAACGACGTACGCTGCTTAGGTGGTTTACTTATAGATAAAAAGTAAGACGAATTTTATATGAATCCACGTATTCACAGGTGGTTTTTGTGTCCGAATTATTTTGCTAAAATCTGCGAAAAACCGCCAATTCGACGAGCTGTCTGCTACGCTCGTCTAACAGCGGAAAGTTTTTTTTCTATGGATATCAAAATGAATAATTCAAGTACTAGTGCATTTTTGTTTCCTTTGGTTTCGCTGTAGTTACCACTTGACATTGCATCAATCACAATAGAACTGCCTCATTGAAAAATCATTTATTCTCATGACGAAAAGTGGAACAGTCGAAACATTTACAAGTAGTCTTACCTTTAGGAAGCTAGCAGTTGGATCACTCCCATAATGGTGCCATATTTAACACAACACAAGATATTACATTTAAGGTGCAAAATTTCTATGTTTAGAAATGTTGGTATTTCGGAAGATTTCCATTGGTGAAATATGTCACTCGTATTATCACGTGGCGTTGTGACTAAATGACATGACGACTTAGTCTTGTACGTTGATTACCATCGTCTATATTACCATGTATTACAGCAGGTACCTAAGTAAGTACGATCGATGAAATAAGTACTTTTGCATCTGTATCAGCTTACCCATGCCTTTCTTTGGATGCTGATGCTGTCATCCTGAGGTGTAATGATACCACCTTAAAATCCTGTCTCGAAAGCACAAAGAAAGTGGCTAATATTTTATCATTATGTTAACTGATACTATTTCTATTTTATTTCTGTTTTATGTATGATGCCAAAATTAATTACATTCCGTAGCCAGCCCAGTCATTACATGGAAGTATTTATTTCTTTTTTTCAAGATGAAAAAACGCAAGCTGAATGAACTTTGCCCTACCGTGTTTAGTTTTTAGTTCTTACCACGATATAACCTCAACAAGCCAAAAACTTTTTTGTCGCAAACTTTAGTTCCATTTTAACTCTATAATCAAAGGTGCTTTATAATGAACTAATACATTAGTTTTTAGCAGTAGGTTTTACAGATGACAGACAGACAACTAAAGTATTCATGAGAACCTCCGTTTTTCTCTGATCTTTACTGACTTTAAGACCATCTTCCGTTGCTAGTTACGGCAAGGCTTTTCGAAGTCAGTAGAAGTAGCCATGAGAATGAAGTGGAACGTTTAAAGGTAATCCATTCATCCGACTTTCAAATTTGGTCCTACATAACTTTAAATTGAACAGTAGGAATTGCGAAACTATTGTCTAATAATATAAATTTGGCTTCGTCTTATCTGGTTGCACTCATGACGATTCTATTGTATGGCAACAAATGGATTACATTACATTATTTGAACCGATAAGGGTAACCGGCTTCAGGCGATCTTCTTAGGTAACCATAACCATTCATTTTAAGGCCATGTGTACGGGAACCAATTCCTGAGAATCCTTTTGTGTCGATAAAAACCAAAAAAAAAGTTGTTTTGACTGGACCTATGAATAGAGTCAAAGGTCTCCTAACTGGATACCTATTTAACCACTGAACCACTACGTAATGAATGTTCAAATTCAACTTTTCTTTCTCAATTATTCCCTGTGAGTTTGTCCTATTTAGCTTTTCCAATTTTTCATTTTTTTTGTCGAATTAGTTTGTAAATATGGTTTGTACTCAACTTTCCTTTTACTCCTTTCACTGCACTGATCCATCCTTGCTGTCGAGTCTTTTTGCTGCATCGATACGAAGGTACAGACGTGGTAAAAGGTAAGTGCAAATCCTTGTTTTCTTTGATATCAACTATTAACCTAAGTAGACATCCGCTTCGACACAATGAGTTTGCGTTTGATCTGAAACAGATAATTGCTCAAATGGCATTATTATGTTTTTAAATGCTTTTAATCTGCTGCTAGTCTTTCTTACGTCCTTATGTCTCTAATATTCGGGTTTTATGAAGGTTTCTAAAAGTATTGTAGTATTAGGTTTCTGTTTCGATTCACGTATTTATTTTTATGCACAAGCTCAGAAGTTCCAATCAAAAGTAACTTAAACATCGGGGCGTTATCTTTGAAGTTGCTTCAGGAAGAGTGACGATTCAAGATTAATTTCCAAAATAGTCCAAATTTACTCTGGCAATGTCAGGTCTATGTGATCTTTTCCTTTAGACTAGCTGCATGAGTGTTCAAATGAGACTGGTAACCCGATGATGTGTAATCCGAGCACAAAATGTCACCAGGATAAGGAAAGTATTAATTGAAACAATGTCGCGGAGTGAGTGGGAATGATTTTAAACGATGGTATACTGTAGATGATGTGGCGAAAAGAATTTTATTACTGTCAAACATCAAAGGAATAACGAAAATACTTTGCCAAGAATTCGCTTTTCTCTTTTCCTCACACTGAGCACTTGGCATTTTGTTGCGACCATTTTTGGAGCTCGAATACATACTAACGGTGGGTAATGTTTATTTGGGAACCCACACAAACTCACTTTCGACAGCTAACCCAAAAAATCCTTCAAATCAGTTGTACAACCTGTTAGTGTTTTCAGAAGAATTGTTGGAATTTTTTAAAAAGTTAATAAGTCCGTGTCGCCACAAAAATTGATTACTTTCTATACTCAAGAGCATTTCAAATGCAATGAGCTAGAGCCCTGAAGTCTTTTTTCATTCTGCCAAGGAAAATAGTATTTTAAAGCTTTGCTACATTATTATGCGTTCTTTCTGTAGCGGATTCTTGTGCGGACTTCATTTAAAAGTTCCAAAGACTCAAGAAGAGGCTACTCAGTGGGGTTTCTCCTCCTCGAACAGTAAAATCTATGGTACAGTACTGAAAATTGAGTACAGTTGTAGTAATTTATTGTACCCTCACTCACACCTTTACTTTTGACGGGTCCCGGAGCGCCCTTTAGAATTATACCAATGGTTTTGGTGGATTTTTCTTTAGGACTCGATAGAAGAGATGTCGTTGTAGTGTTTGAGTATGACAGGTACTATAATCAAATGACTAATGGGTATGCAAATAAACACTTGAAGGGAAGCATTAATTTAAGAGCCAAAAAGCCACGTAAAATGCGAAAGCGGCAAAAACACTTCAGTGACTGAATGTTTAGGCAGTTTGGTGTTTGTCTATTTTTTCATTTCTTTCTATCATCAGATCCGATAATTCCTCTACTGTTTCATCGATTAGGGATCTCAAGAGATAGTTTATCACATCAGGATGACGTCTTCGAATTGAGGACATATACGAACCTAGACCTAGAACATAGACAAACTCCAGATCCTTCAGTGGTAAATATCGTAAATATGAATCGTCGTCCTCTTGTACGGTTGCTTTTGGCTCATTTGTGGTACACACAATGGTACTTCTGAGAAAGATCTCTCTTTTGACAACAAGACACTCCCAGCTCATCTCTCAAAGGGGGAAGTAAAAGGGTTTTAAAGTTGCTTATCATCGGATGTTCATCATTTTTGAAGATCTGAGCAAGACACATTTTTGAGACATGAGACTCTAGCTAGTTCTTCTGAGTATAGTAGGGACTTTTCAAGTTGTTTTTGATGGATTTGGCTAATTTTTGGTACAATTTTACACAACTAAGCAGGATTCTCCGGCTTGATTTTACATACTCTTAGCTCCACACTCAATGGACATAAATTCAATATTGTTTACAAGTTCTTGTTTCCTCTTCAACGCTTCTGCTTGTTTGTTTGTAACTTTTATTTAAAGTAATGTTTTAGCTGGTGCAGCTCCACACAGCCTTACTTGTGTTGGAGGCTTCGCGAAATCTCCGATAACCCTAAATACAGTAATGTCGATTCTAACGTTGGCTTCGGACAATGGGTTTTTCCCATACATTTATAAATGGGAGGAGGAGAATTTTTTTCTTATGCAAAAATACATGTGAAAAAACCATTGTCCGAGGATCCAAAAACCAACGTTAGAATCGACATTACAGTACCTTACAATGCATTCATGCCATTGAATAAAACGCTAAAACGCTAGAATTGGGCAGAGCGTAAGGGCACGCGCAGTTACCTGGGAAGAGCTACAAAGGTCAGAATATCTCGATGTCTGAAACCCTCTGGGAGCGCCAGGGGGATGACTTGTGCTTTTGGTTTTCTTAACACCTCATATAGAGGTATTATTCCACAATAAATGAATCCTAGTTGCCATTAAAAAGATTTCCACGAATCCACACAAATTTCGATATTCGGTTGAATCCTTAGGTATGCCGTAATGTACCTTCCAAGTTTTAGCTTAATACGTTGAACCGTTCGCGAGATAAAAAGGTCGTAATATCCTGATGTTTGACCCCTGTTTGACCATGGGGTGACTCGCAGACCTTTGCTTTTGGCCTTTGCTCCGAAATACTTAATAAATCATTGTTGCTATTCCAAGTGAATGAACCAATTCGAAAGATTATTCGTCCAGTGCCAGGAATAAAATTTTGGATAATTGATATTTTAGTTAATCAGGTGCATCCACAATATTTGAAAATCCAGACCAGGAAAAATTTACAGGATTCGTATGGGAGTAAAGTATGGTATAGTGTTCCCCAATACTACGCCCATGATAACCTTTCCCACTTCCCAGTTATTGCAATTGGTTGAAAAAAATATGTTGGTAAATAAATATCCTTTTGGCAGAGCTGCTGCAAAATTTTGAATTTTCTTCATTACAAAAAAGGTGCTTCTGGTGTGCCTATTTCTTCATTCAGGGCAGTAGAAAACTCTGTCCAGTCTAATGTGGGGAATATTATTTTCTAAATAAATGAAATGGATGAAATATTATTTTTAGTTGGTTGGTTGGTAGAAACGCGACAATGGATTTACAAATGTACTATCAGGAATGAGTTATATTCATGGCGTAACTTACATCATCAGAATACGCTAACCGTCACCTCAGTGCTACCACTTCATCTGATTGGCTAATCAAAGCACAAACGATTTTGGAATTTATGACTTTTTCCACCGATATCCCAAACCAATTCGGGTTCTCCTGGGAGCGTTTTTACTTTTCCGTTCCATCATCGTATCACTAAAATGCCAAGATTCTCTTTGTACGGTAGGCACGCCATTTGTTTACTAGCTCAGATTTGTAACTTGTTACGCAGCCTTGTCTACATGAACCGAACAGCGTTGTCGCGTCGTAACACGAGTGAAAGTTGTATGATGCTGTGCTGAGTGTTCATTGAAGTGATACATACACATTCTGTTTATTCAGCGGAGTGGCTCCTATTATCCATTAGTGTTTATTGTTAGTTTTTATTTATTGGATATGTCTGTCTATGATGTTCATTTAGGATTTAAGAGAAGACGGCGTTGATGTTGGCATAAAACTTTCTCAAAAAACATGCCTGGCGTGTCTGCTAGTAGCGTTGTAGCACGCCAACTGCATGAATCTTTTGTCTGTCATGGTAATTAGGACGGATTCATGTTTCCTTCTTCGTTGCGAACAAAAAGGAAGACTAATGTTTTGTGGATCATGCTGTAAGTTGCTTAGTTATCCACTCGGTAAAAAAGAAAGAAAATTTGTACCTACCAAGTATTAACACGAACAAATGGCGAATATGTAGTGAAGAAAATGTGGATTATTATTTTAAAAATGGTATTTTGCCTAAAACGTATGTAATTATGTGTTGTAATGAATAGTAATGTTCTGTGATGAGACTAAAGTATGGGATGTGTAGTACGACTTTGTTTCATTGTTAATTGTTCTCTAAAGTTTCGAAACCGTGCAAAAAGCTGGCAACCAATGGCATTGTGCTTTTATTTGACACCTTTTCGAAATATCTGTTCAATATAGACTTCATCATCCCTTCGCATTCTTTGCAGAACAATTTAAAAAGTTCAAATGAACAATAAGAACTTGCGACTGCGTTACTTCACATTTTCGGGTTACATTTTATGCATTCACTGTGAACCCAACGGCGTATGAAACTGTTTGATCGTATGATGCTTACTTGACAGACTTAAGGTCACAATGAGAAATTACTATTACGGAGGATGAATAAGCCAGACAAACGGACAGACAAATTAAGCTTGTCAAACTTCCTTTAAGTGTTGTTATTCATTTTGTTAAAGCAGCATTTCTTTCGAAATCTTATCTTTTTGTTCTAGATAAATTAATGAAATAAACTTTCTATACGAGACTAAAGTTTGAAGAAAAGGAAAGTACACAACATACACGAAGGCCTTTGAGTTAGGGGTAAGCACAAGTTCCGCCCTGCACATCTATACATTATTACTTCTAGTAAGCTGATACACGTAATGTCTTAACTCCAGCTATCCCTAAATTGTTCAAGGATTTTAATACTCCGAAACATGTACCACCGAAGACGACTTTCTTTGTGGCAACTTCAGCTTCCCATTCATTTCATTGGGCCTGGGGGAAAATTGAATAATTTTCTAGAACTACATTTAGGAGCAATGTCTAAAGCGTTTTTTCGACCAGACGTTTCTTTTTTATACATATCATGTTTTTCCTATTTGCAACGCCACGCAAGTCCAACATTAATTCTCTGTACCTGTCGGTAATAGTAAAGAGTTAAAACTTCACAAATAATTATGAAGCAAACAAATTCGTAATTATAAATCACATACACAAACCTCGTTACAAGCTTAACATATGAACTACTGGTAACCCCTCCCTTGCTCTAGCCACAAATTGGTATGCAGTATCAACTTCAATTTTAAAACTGGTAGGGTTGATTTCTCGGTAAATGAGTTCTATGAATAAATTCAAATGGTTCTTGATTGTCAGTTGAATAAGAGCATATGTATGTGCAGAAATCTGCTCATTTTAAATCTTTTCTCATCTTCGAGTCGAAGCCATAATGACGTAGCTGAAGGCAAACCAGCAAAAATAAAAGAAGATTATACAAAACAAAACAAGTTTAACATGTTGAAGAAGGATGAAATGAAAAGGAAAAGGGCCCCATGTTGAGTGTTATAAGCAGCGAAATCTAACCGTTTTCACTCTCGCTCGAATGTGTAGAAAAGAAACTACCCGTAACTAATCCACATTTGGGTGAAAGTGATGGGTGGTATAACTGATCGAAATAATGAAAATTGAGCCTTCAACACATTAATTTCTTCTATTTTTTTCAATCGATTTTTTTCATAAACAATTACGTTAATTTCCATTCAACAATGTTCGAGAATAACAAGGGATCTAGAAGGTCCTCCGTGGCTTTACGACACCCAAATTGGCTCTAACCTTAACTTGGGTGGAAGATTGGGAAAACGAGAGGAGAAATTGGGAAAAGGGCGGAGGACTGGAAAAATGGGAGGAGGACTGGGAAAATTAGAGGAAGACTGGGAAAATGGGAGGGGGGCTGGAAAAATGGAAGAAGGACTGGGAAAACGAAAGGACGAATATAGTAATACACACATACTATGCTCTTTTTCCTAGTATACAAAGAGCATGTCTTATTTATGAGGCTCTCCAGCTGTAGCATAGCTGTCAGTTTCCACGCGACTTTTGTACAACCCGTTTTTGTACACCCAGCACCAAGTACACTCCGCACATTTGTGCCTCTTCTTTGCCAAAAGCAGGAAGAAACCACTGTTGGGCAATGCAGATTGTACAAAGCCTTTTGGCCTCACCTGGATCGTGTGAGGTGAGGCTAGGCTGAAAAAAATACTGTTAGCATGAAAGAAGAGGAAGGAAGAAGGGGCCGTGTAGAAGTGGATTAGAGGAGGAAGCATAAATTTGCAGTGCGAAATCTTTTCTTGTTGGTTCTTTACGGTTACGGTATCTTTGTATCTATGATCTAGGAAAACGAGCAGAGTAAAGTAACTATCATCGCTATGCACAACGAAAAACCCCCTATAAGTATTCGAACGGTTTTGTAATCCGCCGATTTCCAGGTCTGTCACTTCTATAACGGGTAATTTTACTGGTATGTGATGTCAATAACAAATACAAACTTAATAGTTTTAGGAACCAACCTCTACCCAACAACTATTCGGCTAAATCTCACACATAGAAAGATGAATGCTGCCACTTGTTATACGTCGTCGTTTCTACAAAACCCCTAGTAGTTACGATATAAATTAGTGCTTAAAAGAAGATTTGCAAAATATGACTTTGCAATAACTTATTGCAGGCACTGTGTAAGGTCGAATGTCAAGTAGAATTAATACAGAAATTACTCGTGTTGTGTAATTTCCCTACCAGTTCCTCACTTTTCACCTGATATTACATATTTAATACACTGAATACGCATGATAATGTATGCATACAACTGTAAGACAACTTTTGCCAAGATATTTTTTGAAAAAGGATCTTGATGATGTAAATATGACACCTCCCAGAAGACGAGGTATTTGCTGAAATTAGTTGAACGGGTTAATTTTCAAACAGATGGTTGCATTCTTTTCTCTGATGGAGAATCAATGTGTTCCTGGTATTATGTGAATATTGATTTATGAAAGTTTTTACCGCTGGTGTGTGCATTTCGGAGGAGGTTCGTGCATCGTGAAAGTAAAAGAGATAATGTTGAATTGAAATTTTGTCAGCTTAATTCATACTACATTGTCGTCTAAGGTTGACGTTATTGTACGTATAAGGTTCTATCAAGCACAAAATATTGCCAATAAGGTGCGAAGAATTGATGGAAGGCTTCCTGCTCCAACGGTCCATATTGGAGAAACAGCTTGAAATTTCTTCGTATACACACATAGTATTCTCTAATGATGCCTCCTGTCCTGATCTGAGATTTTCATCTTTAGTTAATTAAATACGGCTAATGGGTACAATAACATGTTGGGAGGCAATGAAAATTCGTAACGTTCATAGGTAGCTAATTAAAGGAGTTGCCATTTGTCTAAGTATGGGTAAATGCGTCATCATTGCAAATCTCGATTCCTCATATCTTGAGATACAAGGTGTTTTCTTCGGAATAATAGTCAGATTTATATCATGTATCTGACATCTTAATGCGACTATAACTTCCAGTGCGCACAGTTGAATGTTGTTTAGGACTCTGAATATACCTCTGAGACGATAGGGAGAAGGAAAGCTGTATTAAGCTACTGCCAGATGAAGATATTGGATACTTTGTCGCATTATGTCTTACCTCCTTACAGCAAAATTAGGCAAGATTACTTTGTCAGAACATCAATCTAAGTTAATATTAATACCAGGTAGCAAGCAATTTATAATGTACGTAGTAAATAGCAAGCGAGAAACGAGAGAAACATGGCGCTGAATATACACAGCTTATTTTTTCAATGCATTTTGACGTACATATACCAACTATAAATTACTATATTTTTTTCGCAAGTTTGTCTATTGTTCAAAATCAAGCTTCCCCTTAGCGCTATTGCTTCCAAAGAATAGAAAATAAAAATTATTTAAGCCTATGATCATAAATTGTGAGCACTTAACCGTGTATTCCTGCTGAATTTATAGTTTACACTGCACGGCGTCAAAATAAAAATGTGCGTACTTGTCGTCTATTCTCGTAGGCCTAAAAAATGCACGCGCTTACTGTTAATTGAAATTAAGTACGATTTTAGATACGATCATCAATCTTTTCTTCACGTGTTAGTAAAACAATAGCATAGACATTTTGCGAAACAGGATCATAATGACAGCACTCGCCTATAGCATATATTAAAACCGGGGTGGGCTACTCTAGGAAATTTCATATTTTGCCTGAGATCATTTCTGAATAAAAAAGGACAAAATATGACTGAATCAAGTCAAAATAAACTGTGGTTATGAAGTATTGCGGAATGAAAAACTTCATAAAACCAAAAAAGTGGGCCTTATAGAACCTTCAGGAAAAGATTTCACGTCCCTTTGCCCATGCATGTCAAAGTTGTGACTAAAAAACGAAATTAGGCACCTTAATAATAATAATAATAATAATAATAATAATAATAATTGAGTTTATTGTCACAATTCAATTCCTCCAAAGGTATGTTACATAAAGTGACACAAAATTGTATTAGGTTAATTGTATATACTTATTACACTTATAATATTAAAGTTAGGTGGGTTTTTGCATAATATTTGTAATTTCCTGATAATTTCATATTCATTTTTGAGAAGTTAGCTATACTATTCCATCATAAATACACATACCATATTCATTTTCCATAAGCCCTTCTTTTTCAATAATTTTAATTTTTTGAATATTCATAAAGCGATCCAATAAGCATTTTTGAAACATTGGAAAATCAGTGACATTTTGTAAAACGCCAATTGGTAATTCAATCCATTCCTTTACCGCATTATATTTAAATGATTTCTTTTTGAATCCTGTTTTATACATCATATTAGGGATTAAGTAGTTAT
>VICI01001139.1:0-25460 GCA_019593645.1 Akabosia matsudoensis | reverse complement strand
CAGCTTCTTTACGTTTTTCAAACTGATACTAATGTGCTAAAATAATCTGCTAGCTTTCTTGCTGCATGCTCAACAAGCGCCACATGAATGGCTCCACGTTTTCTTTTGACATTTTCAAAGTCTTAATATTGAACCAAGTCTGGTGTTTTTTTTCGTCACTCTTTTCAACAAGAGACATATGAATACGTGATGAACCTTTTTCTTTTACATGATAACTGCATTGGAACCATTGCGAAACGGAAATGTCTCTGCCCTCTACTGTCAAACTAACGGCTGCTTTGAAAGAAAACGGCGAACATAACATGACAAACAAATTTCAAAACAAGAAATAAGTAAAAAACAAGTTAGTTAAATTATTACATAGTTGTTTGCTCAATAATTGTAGGAAGAACAACCGTTTAATGAACTTTTAAAAAATCGTTTTGAAAACTTGATTTCGCCGGGTTTTCATATAAAAAATAAAAAAAACTGTCCCGTTGTTCTTAGTTCTTAATCTTCCTTTCTGTTTACATTTTTCATAAGTAGTACGGAGGGTTTGTAGTTTAACACTTTTTCGGAACATGTTCTGAAGAGACAAAAAAAAATATTACGCTTGATCAACAAATTCTGTAGTAGTGCGCGTGAAAGTGCACAAATCGTCGTAGTTTTTACGTAGGAAGTTGAAAAAATGTTGTTTTTATCAGCAAAAATAACTCCATGGAATGCGTGGTCGGGAGGAAGAAGTCATTGGCATAGGTCCATATCACTGTTACTCTTGTTTACAATTCCCTCGCAGCTCAGCAATTTCAATCGACTGTGTTCATGTTTCATTCAACAGAGAGATTAGCCCGGACAGAACATTAAAACGCATTGTATGTTCCTTTCGGGCCAGTTTAGGTACTGAAATATGAACCGAAGTTGGAATGTGACCCTGGCGGTCATATTATTATTCCACCAAGATTCAAAGACCACCAAGGTCGCCAACAGTGTCCGACGGACAACGGAAGGAGAAAAGACACAGACCAGTCACGGGTATCGGTACGCGCAAACTCTGGAGCATAGTAGAGTTGTTGTCGGCTGTCTTGTAAGCATCTTTGTCAAATGAAAACAAAACACGGCTGCTTTGAGAAGTGAAACAAAAGCACAAATTTCCATATTTATAAAATCTCTCTTTTATTTTTATCAGATCAATACGTTTGTTTTGTAAGTTAATACTTGTAATGTTGAGTTAAACTGAAGAAACTGTGTACGATAAGGACTGGGACTATCTGCGTAGTGGCTGGTGGTACAAACTTATCGCTGTGCTTACCCGAATGGAGAGAATTACGGTTGTTGTAAGTTAAGTTAATTTCATTTCCTTCAGCCATAAGACAAAGGAGATTTTAAATACTTTTTGCCGTAAGTTATTGGTAGTAAAAAATTTATCACTGTGTTAACATTTATCATATATCTGTGCACTGATGTACAGGTGTGAAGTGGATATAATTATTCAAGTTGAAGAAAATTGAGAAGATTTAAAATACGCGAACAAGATGGACACGAAAGAAGCTGAAGAAATGAGGAGCCTTTTGAATGACGTTTTGATTAAGAACGGAGAGGGGGACAAGTATGTTGAATAATCAATTGATTGACAAGTTTTACTGAGCTTGTCCTTATTGATATATTTTGGTTTGCTTAAGGTTGAAAGAAATGTTAACAAAACTACTTTTGGAATGTGGATGGAAAGAGGAGGTGAACTTGATGTGTAGGAAGGTCATCCAAGAAAAGGGAGTTGATCATGTAACCACTGATGACATCGTTCGGGAGATAACGCCACAAGCCAGAGGTAACGTATTCGTTAACAATTCGCTTTCCGAAATCATTTTCCGAAAAAATTTATTTACCGGTAATTGTAATCGCCAGCCAAAGTACCTGCCGAAGTGAAGAAAGCTCTTCTTGAGAAAATTCGCTCAGCTTTTAATGAAGGAGTTGGAGGATCGGGACCGGGAGAACGGTACGGTAGTGGCGTAACCAATCATTGGATCTTTTCCCCCTAATTGACTGATGTGATACTTAACTTTGTGTCATCTACGTGAATCTTGGAAGACTTGAGGAGTAAATAAGTCTTGATTAAGTTACAAAGATGTAATATTGTAGTGATAAAGCAATGTAATTATAATACACAAAAATGTGAATATTTTTACAACACTATTTAAACTAGAAACAAAATTGCACCGATTCTTCTACAACTGTCCTTTATTCATCTCTTTTTTTGCAAGTAAGGTAATTGTTGAGTTGTTATTTTTTACAATATTTACGTATACATGTAATAAATAAATAAAAAGATCATACGTGATTTTAAAAGTATGCAAACCAGTACCACATTTATTTTTAGTGGAGCCAAGTGCGAAATCGTATTGATATAATCGATAGTCATTTAATTATCAACAATTAAGAGTCCAACCTCTGACAACAATCGGTAAATTTTAGAATCGAGGTAACACTTGTTTGCACCGGATTACGTATCTTTAGTCTTTAGGTACAAATTAAGAGCTTTCTTGGGCGGAATCAAAGAGTTCGTGAGACCAGCACGTTTTTTGGACTTTTTTGGCGAAGACTCTGAACTTTCGTCAGGGTCACCATCGGGTTTCTTGCTTCCGCTTAAATGTGGTGAGCTGTAAAACGCAGATGAGTCGTAGCCACCAGCCACTGTTGACGCAGTTCCAGGAAGGTGCGTCGTTTTCGGAGTAAAAACTGTCTTAGAACCGGTCGGAGTAAAAGTAAACTTTGCTCCAGCTCCGGCAGCTTGTCGATGAAGATCGTCCTCAACTTTTTGCTCTTGAAGTTGTTCTTCAGTCAAGGGTACGTCAGAGTCATGGGCGTATGGACATTTCGTCCCTAAATAACATTTTCTCTTTCTATAGTTCCAGCAGATCTTTTTCCCATTTATCGTCAGAGCTGTTTCTGGATTTTCAGTCATCTAACAAAAGAAATTCATAAAGTTGGTACAATCTTCCACATCAAAATGAAGGAATGGTTTTGGATATTGAACTGACGTACTTTAACATGATGCTCCAAAACAGCAATTTTCTGGTCTTCTTTCTCTCTAAATGGATTTCGAAAGACAGAGTCTTCCTTTTTCACAGCAGTAGAGGCCCCACCCACCATTCTGAACGGATTATCCAGCTTGATTCCATTTAGGCTCGGTCTGAAAAAAAAAATCCAGAAAATGTCTGTACTCAACCACAACTCAACGGATCACCTTTAAGAACATTCAACCATGCAAGCATTATTGCCACTAACCTCTTCTTAGGTTTTGAATCTTCTTCGTCACTATCTGACTCGGATGTACACGAACCAGCCCCTGATAACAAAAGACTGCTTTTGGATACCTCCCCACTGATACTCTTTTGTCTTTTACATTTCTCATCCCCCTGAGCAGCATCGTCTTCAGTGGTTGAACATGGCTCTTCCTTGTTTCCACTGTTGTCGTCGTCTTCATCCGAATCTGAGTAATACGCGACCAACGACATGCCTGAATCTTAAACGGACCTTCACACTTTACGTATACCTTACGTAGATTTGTCTTGCATGTTATGTCTCATGCACAAAAACACATAATATATGCGAAATCAACTAGCTTTACACATGATGATTGTTTCAAACAATTTGTTTGAATATTTTGCTTTACCAACAAACAAGACTCAATTTCCGGAAAAGAGATTCAATTTTTGCCGTAGTACTAAAATCATTTCACATATGTCCAACACAGCATTCCCACTTTACGTCACATAACCCCTTGGCTATCTTGTATCGCATACACTCATATGCAATTGTCTGTCCAAATAACAAACAAGACTCAATTTCTGGAAAGTGGAAAAGAGATTCAATTTTTGCCGTAGTACAAAAATCATTTCACATATGTCCAACACAGCATTCCCACTTTACGTCACATAACCCCTTGGCTATCTTGTATCGCATACACTCATATGCAATTGTCTGTCCAAACATAGTAAAGTTTTGTGCGTTTTTTTATTTGCTTTCCTGTCCACAAATGAAACAAAGCCCATTCTTTAGATTCAGCAAATTCATCAGTGGTGAATTGTGTATACATTAAAAATCATGCCAAATACAAAATCCTGGATAATCAAACCGATTTACATTCAAAAATCCAAATCCACTACCCCTTGTAAAAATGAGCTTTATCTGATGTAAATACCTAACATTTCATTGTAATGGATTTTTTTCCGATTGATAAGAAATCCACAAAAGCATGTTTCTTTGAAATATGCATACTTGACTCCTATGACTCAACAATTCTATTTGCGTATAACAAAAGGTAAGCGTGTACATAAATGGACGAACCATTACAATCTATAAACAATCAAGTCAATGGACCGTATTATTTACGGCAACTTAGCAAACTTTTACTCGTTGTCAGTCAAACTGTTATCAGATTTAATTTGAAATGGATTACAAATAAAAACCTGGTTTAGTGCTTACAATGCCACGTTTGTAAAGAGTGCGAAAAGGGTTCACGAGAAAAGTTCTTGATTATTTCCCTCCGAACTCATTTCAAGGCTAGGCTTGAAGCGGTCAAGATCTTTTTTCAGCAGCAAACAGTCACGGCAGTTTTAAAAAAATGAAAGAATTAGGTGTATTACTACTGATCGGCTTCTTCGGAGTTAGTTTGGGTGCCCAAATTTCAAGCGAAAATGCTGAAGCCAGACAAGCTAGGTTATTGCAAGCCATCCAAAACGCTCCTTCATTTAGGGAAAGTCTCGGGCGGAGTTTGAGCTCTGAGACAGACAACTGTACAGAGGTTCTTGGCGCGGAGCTAATCGGAAAAATTGCAAGCTACCAGGGCGTAGTTGACCAAATCACTGACCTAATTGTAAATGGCAGCTTGAAAGGGGAAACCTATAAAGAGTTGGCCGAACTCGTTGACCGCTATCCAATCAGACAGTCAGGTTTTCAGAACTTAGAAAACTCGATTGATTACATGATGGGAAGGATGAAGCAACATGGACTGGATGTTCGAGCGGAACAAGTACTGGTTCCCCACTGGGTTCGGTAAGTTACATACATCCAGTAACACACTTCATTGAATTGTCTACGACAAGTTTTCAAGTTCTTGACTATTTTCCATAGTGGTGAAGAATTTGCCGAACTGCTGTCCCCGCATAGAAAGAGGCTACCTATGTTAGGTCTTGGAACATCAGTTGGGACGCCAAAAGATGGAATCACCGCGCCCGTTTTGGTCGTTAAGAGCTTTGATGAATTGGACACGAAGAAGGAACAGGTTGGCAAAAATATACAATCCGCACATGATACTTTAATCCCCTTCTCTGAAATTATTGCAGCATTACACCGCATGTGATATGCTTAATCCACGGATCATGTATTGATAATTCATGATGTAATCTTTATATGCTTACCCCGTAGCTGTGTTGTATTTCAGTAAATCATCATCCTGATATCACTGCCAATTGTTTCAACGAGTTTTATTTATAATAATTATTTTCCTCCTTTTTTATTCTTTCCGATGCGATAGGCAAAAGGAAAGATTGTCGTGTACAACCAAGGCTGGCTTGGGTCTTACGGACTTACAAACGTCTACCGAACAAGAGGAGCTTCTCATGCGTCCCAGGTAAATTTTAATTTTGTATGATATATTGGCAAATATGAATCCTTTCATGACCTTTTCGAGATTTTTACAGTATGGTGCGGTTGCCACCCTTATTCAAAGTGTCGGAGATTTTTCCCTTCACACACCACACACTGGTGGCCAGACATACTGGGAAAATGTGGCCCATATTCCCACCGCCTGCATTACAATGGAAGATGCGGACTTTCTCTACCGTCTTCAGGAGAAGAATGAAAACATTACAATTCAACTGAAAATGATGAGTTTTAACCTTCCGCTGACAACTTCAAGAAACGCTATTGGGGAGCTGCCCGGGAAAACGACGCCAACTGAGTTTGTCGCTCTGTCAGGTCACATAGACAGTTGGGATGTAGGACAAGGGGCTATGGATGACGGTGGTGGTGTCATGATTTCCGTGATGGCTTTAGCGGCTTTGAAAAAGCTCGGACTGACTCCGAATCGAACTCTTCAAGCTATTCTGTGGACTTCGGAAGAAGTTGGACTGTGGGGCGTGGCTGATTTTGCACGGCAACACAAAGATATTCTTCCTGACTACTCGGTTGTCTTCGAGTCAGACAGTGGAACGTTCAAACCCAGAGGTTTGGACTTTGCAGGTAGTCATGAAGCTGGCTGTATCGTCAATGAAGTATTAAAACTAGCCAAGGGAATCAATGCCACCAGATATGAGCGAATGAATCGAGTTTCCTCTGACATTACCAAGCTTCAAGACGAAGGCGTTCCAGGACTAAGCTTAAACAACGAAAATGACAGGTACTTTTGGTATCATCATACAGAAGCGGATTCTATTACAATGATAAACAGTGACGATCTTGATCTGGACACGGCTCTTTTTGCGCTTGCGTCTTATGTATTAGCCGATTTACCAATGAAACTTCCTCGAGATCCTACACCTGCGCAAAATTAGTTGACATTTTCGCCATTTAAAATCATATGTCGAGCAATTAGCAATGTAAGATTTAACTTAAGTAAATAAAATCATTTTCCCACAAATAAACCAGTTACAATTTAGGAACTTTGAGAAATGTCAATAGAAAGTTGTGCATAAAGCATATAATATGCACAGCTAGCTTTTTTCTTGACATTCCGTGCACATACTTTTTACGCGTTTCATAAAAACGCAGTTTTGCATAGTGTGCATCTATGAAATCGTGTAGAATTGTATTGCACCACTTTAATCAATTCTTTCGCTCTCCTTTTTAACCCGTCCAATTCCAAACTTCATCCTCTTTCCCTGTCAAACATTGCCGAAATACAATGAGCATGTAAACCTTTCATGCAAACATGATGATACCTTGCATACCTATACAGTCGTAGTATTACGTATGTTCGTGTCATCAATATCGTAAACATATTTGGCGTGGAGTACATAGCTAGAGCCCCATATGTTTCGCTTGTCGAAACGTCTACAGAGGTGACCTATTTTTCATGTTTTTACTACTTTACCTCCTTACTTTATTGCACCATGAGTGCTCTACTTTACCAGGGAATTACTCCTCGCAGTAGTATTCCCCAAAACAAGGGATTTAAATCTCTAGTCATCTCATTGTCACAAACATTTTTAAAGTCTTTTTAAAACTCAAAAAGTGAAAACCACATACCTATAACATCCTCCGAAAACTAATATGTGGTCTCGTGATTAAGTTACAGTTCGTACATCAACATACTCATTATTTATGCACAAATTTTCCAAGTAAACGATTTTATTACTACGAGATCTCAAATACTGATCAAAACAATAATTTTGTCGTGCAGTATGTATGATTGAGGGGGAACACGTGAAGGACATGCTCTATCGTTTTTACAGTTTTGTGTAAATGTGTTTTCGCATGAAGTGCAAATAATCAGGCAACTGTTGAACGAATTGTTGCTGCTGCATTGTGCAAAAAATGTAGCCCTATAACAAAACAAATGTACGTGATTGCCAATCTCTCTGTTCATTGCAGGCAGAGCACATGCGTATTCACGCGATAACAAAAATATCTTCTATGCTTGCGGTTAAACTATTGATAGTACCTTTTGTGGTGGCATCATTTTTACTCGTTTGCGGGCTATCGCACTACCAATTGTTGGAATAATACCGAAAAGAACGAACGGCTATAGTTCTACCGCACATCGTGGCTTATGATTCATGAATGCTAGTGATAGTGGCCACGTAAATTTGTTCAACGTAACAAGGTAGCGACTTTGATTGTGCGCTATGTTCTGTTGGCGTTTTTGAGAATAACTTTTTATACCTGTGAATACGACTATACCGACTAAAGCAAAACTATTAAGCGCTTCGTATTACATAACATATTTCTGATGTACTAATATGAATGAATATCTGTGATTTGCTTGTACATTTACAAATTTTACCCTTGTCGTTCTGTCTGGCTGCCAGTTGTTCTAGTCTACTTTTTGCAGTGAATACTTTTCAGATTAGCGTTATAGTCACTTACTTATGCATCACGAAGAGGAAGTATTGTAGAATGAGATGAGAGTGATCATTAACAAAATCGACATTCAGACAGTACTCATGACCAAGAATACATTGAACAATATAACAGAATTCGTACAATTAGATAATCATCACGACGTATTGTTCTCATTGAAAACACATCTTTTAAATCTGTTTCTTTTGTAAAATATTGGGTTTGTTATTCAGCAGCAGGCTTCCAACGAGGGACTGGTATATTCTTTTCGAATGTGATTTGTGAACCACGTTTGGTTCGGAATGGCTAGACTAATTTAACATTCAAGGTTTTAAGTTTATTTGGCGGCTACGAAGTTTTAGAAGGTCGAGGGCAATCGACGTATGCAAAAACTCTGTCTAACCTCTTACTGTCCAAGTTCCATGGATATGCTAATTTGTTAAATTCTAACTGACGAATATTTAAATGGTTTACTTTTGTTCTTGTGATGTGCCAACTGTGACTACATGCTTATTAGATTAGCTGTGAATATACTTTTAAAAATATGAGTTATAAATCTAAAGGAATAGAGGAGGACAGTCGGAGTAGTGAAGGGATAGGCGAGTTAGAGGAAGAGGGCTTTTACAGCTTCCGAGAGGAAGAAAACTGTTCTGTTCATCAGACGTGGTCGCCATTTGAGGACTTTGATGACTCCGGACATTTTACTGCCTCCCCTGACGGTGAGACAGCTCTCAGTGGGTCATCTCGTAGTCACAGCCCATGCTTTCTCTCTACCGCCCATTCACAAATGCAGCACCCAACAACTCTTTCCTTTGACAAATCACAACAGACCCAGAGCCAGGGCCATCCGTTACAGGATACGAACAAACCACTGATCTCACCACGTTCAGTAATGACTGTGAAAGTGCCTCATACTGCAAGTGTGCATCTTGAAAATAACTGTAATGATATGAATACAAGACATTTGACAAACCAGCGAAGGCCTGCAACATTTTGTGTCGCCTCGCAAACTCTCGGAGAAAGCTGTCCGGTCATGTCCAAGAGTTGTACAGACGTTTCAAATCATAATTTGCTTGATGAAAATGATAAAATGTCTGAGGAGGGGTCGACGTACCTGCAGGGCATAGTGGAAAACTTTAATTCGCTGTATATGGAAAAATTAAGGATGCTGGACGACTTGGTCACTGAAGGAAATCAAGAACAGCGAATGCTCCTGGTAAAACGCATGCTATACTCAAAACGAAAAATTTAAGCCATGTACGATGATCAATTTGTTTGGATTTTATATTCTAGATGGAAAGGAAAACCAACATGTTGGAAACATGGGCAAAGGACGTATGTGTCCAGAATATGGTTCTAGTTCACACAGTGGAGGAACTGGAGAAAGAAGCAAATCGGAAGGTGTGCGCCCTCCAAACTAAAATCGCTGAGTCTACACAAGCCGCAAAGGAGCACATGTCCATGATTAAAAAATACGAGGAACAAGTGAAAGTCTTGCTCAAAAATCAAAATGACAACGAGGGCAAAAATTTGGTGCTAAAAATTGACTTGGAGAAGCTGAGAAATGAGTGCAAGCGAGTCAAGGAGAAAATGAATTTTTTGCTAAGGGACAACGAAAGTTTGATAACGTTAGTGTGTCGGATAAGGGATATGGGAGTATGGGACGTACAAGGACTAGAGCTACAGCGCTCATCGCTCGATCAAATTTTCGGGCTTTATCCAAGATTAGCTGGGTAAGCTGCAACAACACGGAAAGCGTTTCTCACGGTAGAGTAAAGGTTAACAAGTCTTGATTATTTTACTCACAGGAGTGAAGTTCAAACTGTGTTTAGTACGGACCGGGCGAGACGGGAACAGGATTCGGAAGAAAAGATATTGCTTTTGGAAAAGCAACTTTCTCAGCTAAGCCTAAGTCAACAAAACGTGGATTCGGAAATTCTGCAAAAGGATAAGTACGTGCTACACAATTTCCCTGAGATTTCTCGTATTCTATTTCACTTTTGCGGCCAAGTAATAGCAAAAATATGATTTTGACGTTTCAAGGAAAATCGAAGAGCTGGAAATGCAAATCAAGAATATTTCAAACAGAGCTCACTACTGCGAACAGGAATGCAATGACTATAAAAAGTCATTGCTGGAAACCCAGGAGAAACTGTTAGAAGCCACCAGACGACTGAATGTAAGGACAGAGTTACTGCAGTCATATCGGTATTTATTTTTAAAAGTGAACAAACTGTTGACGATTTTTACTGATATTTTCCCCATAGTCTTCTCCAAAATTGGTAAAACCTTCAACTCCTCCTGGCATGAGCGAGATGACCCAACTCATAAAGGAACTGAGAGATGTAAAGTCACAACTTAATATGGCCGTGGATGAAAAGCAAACTGCCAAAGAAGAGTCCAACTTTTTTAAACGCGAGCTTAGTCAACGTCTGAAGGAATTGCATGACATTCAAAATGTATTTCAAAATCTTACAGCGGTAAGAAGTTATCCTTGTTTTCCAAGTTTTTTTGCATAAAATTCTCTGAAATTTTCATTTTAATGGGGTCATTATCAACGGTACAGGAAGTCGTCAACTCGAGAATGGCCTTCCAGCAAGTCCAGGAGAAAGAGGTACAACTGGAATCGCTAAAATCAGAAATGCAAACATATCAAGCTCGCTGTACTGACGCTGAAGACACAATTCGAAGGAAAGAAACTGAAATCAAGGCTCTCCAACATAAAATGAATCTAGTTCATAAAACGGTAAGCCGCTAAAAAACAAGCCTCCATCGATAAGAGTCCCTCTGTTCAACGTGTAAATATTGATTAGAGTAAAAAGTGCCTTGCTCCGAATACTCCTCGTAGCGAAAACACCCAAGCCATTAGTGAAATTACTGGAATTTCCACATGTAAATCTAGCAGCAGATGCATTAAAAGTCCAAGTAGAATCCCAGTTGCTAAAAGCCATACAAAATTTCGAAAAAATCCTAGTGAAGGTCGTAGTTTGGGAAGAATCTCTGTAACACAGCCACAGCTATCAAACTCTAAAACAAGAGGATCATCCGTTTCAAGTAACAGCCGACCTGCTTGGAAATTCGGTACTAAGAATTATGCATCCGAGTCGCATAGTTGGAAGTTTACGGAGTTGCCTAAGGTGCCTAGGCACATTCCTAAATCAGCACCTCGGTTGGGAGGAATCCTCCTATCGACAGCTCAGTATATGGACGAAATTGATAAAGGAATGGGTGACTACTGCCGTACAAACTTGCATATGAAAGAGAAACTCAAAGGTTCATATTGAAAGATTCATGTTTAGTCTACACTGGTGCTTGCTTTTATTAACTTCAAGCTTGTTGATAGAGATACGTTGTAAGACAACCTGTGAAGGCAATCTGCATTATTTCTCTACTCGTTCAAAGAGTCACATGTCGATTATTAAAGAAGATCCCAGCAGTTTGGCACAGAAAACAAATTTTTTGCCAAACGTACCCAAAGAAATGAAGGAGAAGGGTAGCCATCAGACACATTTACAACCAGTCACAAATGAAATTGCTAAAACGGCAGAGACAAAATTAGAAACGATCGTGGAACAGGAGAAGCTACCAGTTGTCACCGGAAATGTAATCCCCAACGGTATTAAATCCCTTCGGCTGAAAACCCCGACTCATAATACCCCACGCTTGAACGAGCTCATAAATGCTGTAGTGGAAACATCAAAACAACTTTTAGGAAGTGAAGATTCTCGCGTCAAAAAGCATTCAGTAACACCAATGCCGAACCGGAAGAAAAAGTTCAAGCTGCCAAAAAGACCGTCTACAGAAACAGATCTGAGAAGAGTCAAGTCATCGGATGTAAACGCTGAAGTGAGTAGAGGAGCAACAGCAGATGCTGCAGAGCCAAGAATCCCTTCCAAGTTTTACTCTTCGATTGGTCTGACGCAAAACATAAAAGATAGTCCGGAAGACGCTATCAGTGAATATTATGCTTCGCCAAGGGCAGTACACGATTTTCTGGCTGGTTTGCCACAATCCTCTCAAGAGGATTTGGTAACCAACTGGATAAATAAGTCTTCTAAGAACGATTCCAGTAGTAAAGAGAAAGGCACAAAAGTGCAAAAATCTAGTCCAAGAAAGTCTCCTGTACTCTCCGGAAGGCGGCCTTCGATTAGAATGGTAACGAATTTGGCCACAAGACGATCCCTCAGAAAAAATTATCAACCAGACGACGACGATCTATCAACGGAACAACTTAAAGCTGAAGTATCTGCTATGAAAGAAAAAGTCTATTTGCATTAGAATGTCACGAAAACTCTTATCAATTGCGTGTATAAACATGACGGTGCCTTGGCTCAATTTTCTTACCAAAACTCCATATTGCTATTTGCATGTTTGTAGATGTTCGAGCTGGAGGATGAATGGGGGAAAGTATTTGCCAATATAGAAGGTAACAAAGGCCCAGAGGTAAAGGAAACTGTGGACAAAGTCGTAAGTGTAAGTATGTTTTCTATCACTTAAAAAGAATGTTTGTTTGTGTAACAAGAAGCTTTGGACGACGACTCGCCTAACTTCCATCCTATTTCTTACTTACTTTCACCCTCTTAGCAAAAGAAAATCCCTGAGCAAGTTTGTCCCACGAGTTCACCAGTAACCATTCAGAGCTGCATACGAGATACGCTTGCTGGCTTATTGTTATCGTCTGTTACAACAATATTCTAAAACTACTTACTGTTTAAATGAGTTGAATAGTCATACAAATAATAGTGGAAGCGAAGGCTAATTAAAATAAAAAGTCCTTCTTACTTTTTCTCCAGCTCTTCTTGAATAGGAGCTCATTTCATTCAAGTTTCTAACGGAACATTGCTTTAGTCGTTCTGTTTTTTTCGTTTTTTTGTAACTTTTTTAAGAAAAATAACCGTGGGCTTTTTTTATGGAAATTGATTTTGTAGTCAAATGGAAGGATGCTACCTTGCTTAAGCTCGCCCAGCAATCCGTCCAGCAGCCGTGGTTCTATTTCGTCGACAAATGAAAGTGAGTGTGGAGTAGATAAGTGTTGTGATAAAGAGGTTCAACACGAGGAATCCATTCAAGCGCTACTTGATCGCTTGGCAAAAGAAAAACAAGAAGTTGAAGAGCGCTTCAGGAGAGAACAAGAGGAAATGAGAACACGCTTCCAGAAGGAGATACAAGATAAGGATGTTGAGTTAAAAATGCAAAAGGTAACTATACAGCACCTTCAAGATGCATATGTTGCATTGAAGCGAGGTCAGCCCATTCCAGTGCCACAAAATATAACTGGAAACAAAATCGTAGCAAATGGGGCAACATCTACAGCATCAACCTCAAACGGCTTTCATCATAATTCAGTTTTAGATGTTTGAAATTTGTGTAACCGTTTTAGTTCTTTCAGATACAGCTAATTTTGGTTGTGCTAATGTTTATTTTTTTCATTTTTTCGGGACGAAAAGATTTTTAGTAACATTCACGTAGGTGGACATGTGTGCATAAAATATGAAAGTGATACAAATGCGTTATGCAAACTCGACTATGTATTATGCATTTTTTAAGGAAGCTTTTAACTTTTCAATTGGACAAATATCCACAATGCATTGAGTTTTATATAATTGCCAGTGGCTGGTTCATACGTACGTTTGATTTTGTTTTTGATGCCTTCATGACTATGTCTACATCCATCATTAGGCATAATTTGCACAGGTTTTTAACTAATATTCATAGGTATTACTATCTAGGTATTCGAACAAGTATTTCAAGCAAACAATAATTCTATTGAATTGTAAGATAAACTGTTTTTGTCGAATCTAGTCAATAAAAGGTTACTACTTCCTTTTGAAAAAAGCTGCACCAGCTATTATTTCTATAAATCGATGAACATTTAGAATATTTTTTTATTAGAATAGCGGTTGCATACGAGAGAACTATGCTAGACATAGGTAGTATAGTTATAATGTAAGTTTAACTAAATATTTTAAGTAAGTTCAAGTCATTAGAAAATTCAAACAATGCTACATAATTATCTTTTAATTTGGTTTGTATACAACTGTTCCCATCAAAATCTTTCTGCAAAATGTTTTCCTCGTGGAATCCGAACAAACGTGAATAAATTTTCTATGCATTCATACATTCATGAGAAAAGTTTCTTGTAGTTGTTTTCATTTACTGTGATTACAGAATATTATTCCCTTACTATCTCAAGGATTCCACCGGCGTCCGTGTCCACTCGCTTATGATATTGTTGCGAGCGTGCCTCCTTCTGTTAGTACGGACGCACCCGCATTGTCTAATGGTTGCGCTTGTAGAAAATGCTATAATGAACAGGAAATACGGGAGCTTGACATCAAACTCAAAAATGTACAGTAGCTAAGTTTTTACAAACTTTGTTTTAGTTTTATACATACTTATGTGATGTTCTTTCCTTTTGCTTACTTGCTCTTTGGCAAACTTTTACTGTTCTTTTTGTTTTTGTTCTAAAAAGTTTGTAGTAATTTTCGTTGGGGTTTTTTCTTTTTATCATTTTACTAGCGTAAATTATTCATGCAAAGGGAGCTTGAGAGCCTTAAATCCGACTGTAGTCTGCTTGAAGAGAATGCTTCTTTGTTAACTTCTCAAATACAAAGAGTAAACGAGCTAGTCAATGGAAACAACTGCCTGGAAGCAGTTTCCGAATCGAGATTTGGAGTAGCCAGTGCATCAAAAGAATGTTGTGTAGTGACGCAGGAAGAGACGAACGAATTTGACAGCTCTAAGGGGAATTCATTCCTGGAGTGTTCCGATAAAACTCTCACACAATATGGCTCTGATATGGAGTATCTAAGAAAGGTCTCAGGCCAAGTAACAACACAGTTGAGGAACAAAATGAAAATGTTGAAGGAAAACGTTCACAAACATCAAGAGAATGTATGCGATGATTTCGCTAATTGATTGTACATTTAAATAATGGTTATAAGCGAGCTGTACACTTGTGAAACGCTTGTGTGTTGTACTATTGCGTGACTATGAAGTGCTAAGTAAGTGTGTGTTTTAGACTGATGAAGCCTCAGAGACGAGTCACTATATGGTAGCTAAAATGAAAAGCTTGGAGAGGCTGGCAAACATTGTGTCGCAAAGTAACACGGATATTAGAGACAAGTTGGAGAGCACTCCTTCGCTCAGTGGAGCTGTGCATGTCTTTGGATACGAACAAATGGAACAGTTAGAACTCATGCGAAAAGCGTTCGACATGAATTGCGAGATTATACGCGATCAGAAAGAGAAATTGGCTGCATCTGTGGAAAAGGTTTTTATTCATCATGTTTACCATTAAATGTTGCCAGAAATGTGTAGTATATTTTACTGTGACTATCTTGTTAGTTAGCTGCGTACGAACGGTTCATACATGAGCTGTGGTCATATGCTGGATACATCATTCCACATTCGAAAAGCTGTGAGGGTCCCACCGATAAAATGAACCACTTGTGTAATTGTGTTAAGCAAGCGCTTGCAGATGTAAGTCATTTAAGGTTGTATTTACGAGAGAGAAATCGTATTTATTTATATTAAAATTAAACCTTATTTAACTAACCTTAACCTTTATTAATCTTTAACTAAACTAAGAACGGACTTTTATGCAAAAAGGTGGAAACTTTACAGTCAGTTTTAGAAACGGCTCAAACTGACAATATGAACCTGCATGAAACTGTTTCAACCTTGACCGGTCATATCAACGATCTTGCAGAAGAAAACGATAAGTTGTTACGTCAGGTACGGTTAAAGAAAAATGCTAATTAAAAAATACATGAGTCATGTCATGCATCGAAAACAATGACTTCTAATGCCAATACAGTTTGGACGAAAGGCCAACAATGGTGCTGTTTTGATCCCTTATCTTTGCTCGGTAAGTTCCCAAAACATAGCTTGTTTTATGAATGACAATCGTGTTTCAATTCAGTTTTCAAATTATTATTATATCGAGTACTCACTCGGTTCAGGTTGAATGAAGCTGCAGAATATTTGAATACCTCTAAGAGAAACTTGGCGGTATAGCTTATTATACCTGACGCATGCTGTGTATTTTGTATAAATTCTACTACGATATAAGACTAGCGATGATACTAGTACTGAACGTGACATGACCATCAATGTTTTTTGTTTTTCTTTCCGAATCGCGCCCCTTTCGATCCTTATTTCCTTCCATTCAGCCACGATCGGATATCAGTGAAAGAGTTGAAAACGAGGTACTTGAGATTCATATCACAAGCTTTCTTTTTTCTTCCTTGCGTCTTTTCTTCCTTTCTCAGTTCCTTGTTGTATAAGATGTGTAGAACAAGACGCAAGGGGAAAGTACACGCGTATTTTCATGTGAAATCGAAGAAAATGGAATAGCAGTAGAAATAAAATATAGGAATTCCATGAACTATTCTACGGATTTACAGTGACAAGCCATAATATTCCCCTCACATCACAGTTTACTCGCAACCATTCTTCAAGATCACATAAGAATACTCACATGTGACTGGGGTATCTGTGTGTATACATGCATATATTTCCGGCCATAGAAGAAAACGAAAATTATGTTTCGTACTTATTCTTTTCTCCCTTCTTGTTTCATTGTTTGCGATGGAGAAAGTCTTCGAGTTTTGTGGCTGACAAGAGGGGATCTGGAGATAGGACCTGTCAAATGAACACACTTGTCTCAAGTACTTGTGCCTCTGCAGTGCCCCATTCAGATGGAGGATTCAAGGAAGCATCCCAACTTTTCCCGGATTGTGAAGGCGATGACCGTTATCAATGGAACGGAAAATCTACGGATGAAGTCATTATGGAGCCGTCAGTGGGTGTTAGCAGATGTATATCTGGCAATATCAATCCTGATTTTAATGAGAACTTGAAATTCAATCATATGGCCGACTACGTGACAAAGCTAGACAAAATCAAGAATTATTTGTTAAAGATTAAAATGGCAACCATTGCCAATAATCAGCACAATGCCGCCTCCCAGGATGACGAATTTCGGAATTGAACATGTTTTTATTCGTACTTTGACTGTTGACGGTTTCCGACTTTTAAAGAACTTTCTGTCGAGTTCCATCGGAAGTTCTTTAAAAAAACAATCCCGCAGTATTCCTAACTCTGTACTGTATGTTACTCGCCACAAGTAAATAATATGTCTCATTTAAATCGTTGTAAGCGTTCGGAGCAAGATGTGATTTTCTCTACTAAGAATATTTGCTTTGGAAGAAATGACGTAAAAAGTTTTATATTGATCATATTCCTCAATACTTGCAATATTTTAAAATATTCAAGTCAGGAAAGAAGAGGTCAAAACTTTCTATTACAAAATGCTCACATAAAAGATTATTTTTTCCACTTTTTTCCTATGTTATGTTTCCTGTTACTTAGCTCTTTGCGTTCTACGACAAGAGGATATATTCAATTATGTTCACTTTCGTAATGCATATGAGATGTGAGTTTGACATTTTATTAGGGAGGAAGAAAAGTAATCCCCACGAGAAAGTCTCAGACGCATCGAAAGAACTGCATCAGACACAACAAAAGGATCTTTATGTACTGTCGGCATGTCAGAAACCACAAAAATCTACGAGTATAATGCTTTCATTCCATGGATAAAAATAAATCCCACAAATCAGACCTTCAGCATAACAACATCTGCAAACTCTTTAGAAAACTGCTGTCCCGTTCTTCTTCGGAGATGCTTTCGTTTTAAACTATCAGCGAACAAAATCTAGGCATGTTTTGCTGCAGAGGGAAAGTAATCAATTCCAGGATACGGTATCCAGCAGTCTTATCTCCGGAATGAAATAAAAGAAACCATCGTCATGCAAGAGATATATGCATGTCTACATCTAGTACATCCATTTTTTCGTTTTGCAATCATGGAATTCCTTGAGACGATAAAAACAATCCAATTCGGGCGACCTATTTTTTCATCAAGACAATGCATTCCACATGTTTCTTTTGAGATGTGTCATCGCATCTGAATTCCACGAGCGACATATTCTTCTCTTTCTCGACAGCAGCAACTCAACCAATTTCTCACTCTTGTCAACTCTGAGGTTTACTTATATCAGCAAGAATGCCATTTAAAATATACTTTTAACATTCTTCGCATCATTTTGAATTTTTTTTACAAGACGCCACCGTCTCCTTTTGCCATGCTAAGTCACTGAATTTTTTTTTTGCGTTAAAAAATTATTATGGCTTCTTCATGCCTTGTTGTTTTTTAAATAAAAAACATTAATTTTAGGGTGACCTTACTTTGACTGCTGTCGTGCTTCGTTATCCTCTTTACTCTTAAGAGATAGGTGCATACCTTTGGGAAATTAGTTTACTTCAAGGGTTTCCTTCAACCACTTCAGTTGACTTATCGAATCACTTTAAAGTGTGGAAGTCTTTTGTTCAATATTTCGGATTTCGAACTTGGTACGATTTATGAGAAGAAAAAGGGGTTTTAGATAGATATACATACGCTAAATATATGTGTTCACTTGGCAGTAGATTCCAAATTCATATAAAATACGTGTTTTTTTGCTTCTGTGGCATGCATAGCAATACTTTACTTCGGTCCCAGAATAGCCTACGTTAAGGTAATTATTATCCCTAATCTTCCCTAGGGGAAGATACTATAAAACGAACCGGGACCAAAACGTAAATTTTCAAGTCTTGATATTTTTTTTCTTAATTGCACATTTCATGAGGCAATAACTTTTTAACGGGCGGACTGGCTTTAGAATTCAAATGTAGCTTCTTTTGTAATAAAACAAGGCTGCTCTCTCGTTGCGAGCTTTTTATTATTAGTTTCGCAAGGAAGCCCCGAGTATTTGTTAGTGAAAATGTTGTGCCATATAGATTGAAGCCTCGTAAAAGTTACGGTAGGAGAGTGTGACAAGACGAGAAATTAGCTCAGCGGGAAATGCTCTCCTTGGCGATGTTGATGTTGTAGGAATAGAGTTACTATTTGTTGGGAATATTTGATATGGAAGAGACGTTTTAAGTCAAGTGACTCACTAATAGAAAAGTGAGACAAAAGAAGAAAAGAAGATGTTTCAGGGCTTTTTCTTTAGGGTCATAAACATTAAATAATCTCAAACTTTCTTCAATCTGTAAGTCCGAAGAAAATAGGATAACAGAAAGTTTGCAAGGATGTGAGAGTTGAGGGGGTCGTCATTTAGCCCAAACACTTGAATGAAAAATTTGTTTCATTAAAGTTTTCAAATGCCAGCATCTCTTCTGAAACCACATAAATTAGAGAAATGAGATGGAAACTTAATTTAGATGGAGATCCTTGGAAATTGTTTGTAAGCATAGTGTGAACTAAATAGTTAAAAATATGCCTAAATAATCTCAATTTAAACGCTTATCTATGCACGATGCGCCAAACATTGTGAACTTTCTTAAAAATTGCAGAGTGCACAAAGTTTTAATTGGTCGACACCCTGGGAAATCTAACAAAATGTTTTATGTAAATGTTTTGGAAGCAATGTGTCTAAAGTTGTGTTTTATCGATGTTTTCGGTCGTAAAAAATTACGAGACTTCTTGAAAGTAAATGTAATACCCTTTTGCTTCATCGGGCTTATTAATAGCTAATTAATTTTGTACAAAATTATGATATAAAAATGTAGTTGTAAAAAGTTCTGCCCAAAGACAGTAACGGTGAAATTTTACCATCCAGTATGCCTTCTCACTCCGCGTCTGTATTTGGGAGTTACTATAGTTACGTTATAAGTTATGTAAAGGATGGACGGGGTCTTTTCGAATTAATGAAATTGAATGAATATTTTATGACGTTACCACAAAACTCTGCCAAATGTTCACTTGCAATTCAATGCGGTATGCTGAGATACTAAATTTATGAAGATTTCGTCTGGAAAGACAGTACATCAGTGCAATAGCAACGCAACAGACACATTCGTATGAAATTGTTCAGGTCAACGAAACAAAAATGGCGTTGCCATGCATACCTGAGTGGAGGCATGATTCGCAAAGGAGCTTTCCAAATTCATACTATACCATTTGAAGAACAGAGAGAACAATAATGCCTTCAGTATAAATAACTTTCTCTTCCTTGCATAATGCATTGGTCTATTGTTTTCAATTCCAACTTGTTGTTCTCAGAATTTGTTTTCAAGGAAAACATCGTTGAGCTTTACATACAAAGAGGTAATTTCGTATTTACCAAAGGGAATACTTACCCTAGAGTTTTCTTACATCCTTCAAAAGTGCTGTTTGAACCCGGAATTCTGACATCTGACGAATGAACAAGGAAGTGTTTTCGAATGCTCGCATTGCTAAGGAACATTAAACGTTTCAAAAAGTGCGATTCATTCACTTGTCATGTGATGTTAGCTTTGACAATTTTGAGAGGCCCACCTACGGAGAAAAACTTTGCATATATGCATTCCTTTGTTTTTTTTCCTTGGTAAAAAATTGAGACGGGACACGCATTTCTCTGCTTCAAAGAATTATAGGATCTGTACTTCATTAGGTCTTCATGGATTAGTTTTTTGATCTCAGACATATACGTCCTGGTCGCATTATGTAAGACGTGGCAACAAATTTGGCAGCCTTTAGTTGTTGTGAACTTTAGTTGTGTTTGATTTGCGCCAAGGGATCGACCAGTTTTTTTAAAAAGACAACCATTCGTAGCTACAAAATTGTTGCTCATGTGGGAAGCAATAGTTTGGTACGCTTCAATAGGGCCATTTTAAAGATTTGAAATACTCGTTATTGTAGAGAACTCTATTCTGGTTATGATTCATTTTTATTACGATGTTGTTTACAACTGAAAAGATTCCATATTTTACATGTATCCTTCAATCAACTTTAATATACATCTTTATCCCAAAAATTTAGTGAATTTTTTATCTGCTGATCTTCTTCCAGGGTCTTTCACTTCAGCCAGCATAGAAATAAGCAAAGAAATGTCGCAGACTATCTTGCTCTTCCTTTCATGAAGTACGCAATACAAAAATAACTGAGACGTAAATAATTTGGTTGCACCAGTCATCTTCTAACATAATCGCAAAGACATATTCTCTATGCATATTTTTTTACCTTTCCCTGTTTTCTTTGATAATATTCCTGTCATCGTGTTAATTCAAGCAGAGAAAGTGGTTGTCTGAGAGGATCCCCTATCTTGTCACTCGGGGTCCTTTACCCCAGCCCTTTCATCTTACTAGAGAAAATATGAAGATGAACAAAGTGAGTAATCTTGCACCGTTTGTGTGTAGATGCTGTCTTCAAATTCCCAACTAAAGGAAACTGGTCATTACGAAGGTCGGTCGGTGAAAACGCATTAGCTTAGAAGACAGCCATGTGAAAGTAACATTCCTTAGAGCCTACATGATGGAAAGGGCTTCAAGTGGAACAAGTGACTCTCCGGCAGAAGATTGTTTGTCGAGTCGAGGTTGTTTTCTAGCGAGAGAATTTGTTTTTTTTATCAAACCCACATCTCATTTCGTTTTACCGGAGAGTATATTCCAAATTATACTCCTCAGCTTTCATATAAATATAACTTTGAACATTCTGTTCTGCATTAATGACAAAGGGGAGGGATGGATGCATTTAGAAAAACGGAAGTCTTTGTGCAGTGACGAGAAAAGCGCAAATTTTCTAACCGTTGTTTCTATTCAAAGAGAACATACATACTATCTTTCTTTTAACTAGTATCAGCTGCATTTAGCAACATCATCGCGCCTCTGCCACTGTACCAAGTAGTCTACAAAAACTTGTACATAATATGTGTGTACAAGTAGAGATCCTTTAGTCGTATTGTCCGTTGCTTCCCCTCATTGGTCTCAGTATTGTCATATTATACACACTATAACCATTGTTTGAGTTGTAATAGAGTCTGGACTGGGAAGAGAAAGCAGAATGAGTTTTTAACAAAAACTATACAGAAGTAGTAGCATATATTCTGGGTTGCTGAGTTTTTGGTCGGTGTTGGTGTGGTGGTATCGTGGTGAACAGGGACGGAAGCAAGCCAACCAGAAATGGTATAAATGTGCAGTTCTCACACCAAAGCAAGCTCAATCGAAACCCTCTTTCGGAGTCGTATAGACGGAAGCCCTCTTTTTTCTCCGCAGTAGTTGGAGTGGTTGTGTGTTCGGGAACAACATTTACTTCTTTTTCTTTGCAGCAAGCAGCAGCACATGCATACATAAAAGTCAAATGAGAAAAATCCTCTCACCCATCACACTTTGCATTTTAAGACAAATACACTTTGAAAAAAAAAAGAAAACAGCACAACCTTTAGTACTGTCAAATCAGGCAGTGAGTATATAGTGACAGGGTTACTATTTTCAACTATCCTCCAGTGTCATTTCATTTGAGCAGTACACGTGTACGATACGAGAAACTTGCCTTTCTTTATTGTCAGCGAGTTTGTTTCTTCGATTTTATTTCATATCACTACACTAATGTTGATAACTTTGAAACGTTAGTGCCATTGAAATAACAGTGAAAATCGGAGTCATTTTGTAAATTTGACTGTGCTTTTCTCAACACTGTGTTGAACTGTGTACTTTTGGGAAAGTGTCAATGCGGCTAAACGATTCTGTTTTATGGAAACTAAGTTTTTTTATGTCTTTTCTGTGAAAAAAGGAAGAACTGCCTTTTTTTTGTTGCTCCTTTTCGGAGAGATTTGTAGTGCAGTTTACCGCTGTGTTTGTGATGATACACAAAGCAAAGTTATATGAAATTGTGATTGAAGTAATACAACGGGAAAAAGCGCAATTGTAAATTTCCCCACATTTTTTTCTCTGCAAAATGGATTTCTTGTGTATCGAAAAAGAGAAAGTGGAAATATTAAACAAACATGTATGATATGCACACATGAAAAAAGACATTGTGCTATTCAGCGATGATGATCAAACGAGTGACTCGGTCCAAGTAAAGCCCCTCAGAGAAAACAATAGTTTATACTTGTGACAAATAGAACCAGACGCAGACTGGATATGTGTTGCGTACTTTTTTTGCCTCTCACTTTGTAAATATTTAGTCATTCGCTTTAATGTGAAAGAGCATGTAAGAACAAGAAAAAATATTGACTCTACTACAAACTCTAACAAATAATGCAGTTTCCATTTTGGGTAGTTTCTCAGCGCTGCTCCTGCTGTAGCCAGGCAAGTACGCAGCTACACAGTAGGAATACATCGAGTTATATCAGGCTATCAGTATTATATTGATAGAATAGAAAGTGAAGGTTGAACGATAACGTTTGTTGAAGAAGGAAAAGCGAACACGTTTTCGGACGTAGCACAGTTCGATGCAGTTATAGGTAGTGCAACCGGGTGAATTTTGTTCTGGATGTATGCGTGAGTTGTTTGGCCAAGGTTTTGGAACCGGTTCACTAACAGCCAACGGTCTGGAAGTCGTAAAAACGGTAAATACTTTTTTTAAACATACAAGGCGCGTTTACATGGCAACTTTAGTGTAGTACTATTTACTGTTTGCTTCATAAAATGGGGTGGCACAAAGTTAAGGTTCATACTTGGCTATATCAATGGTATTTTTCGAACAGCACACTTTTAACTAGAATTTTAATAACAGTGATGGTTTTTACACTATAGGTATTATTTTTCTCTTTAGACTGACTTTAGAGACAGGTTCAGGTGCTCATGACACGGCGAAATAGCATTGGCGTGACAAATAAACCTGCCTTCGGATTAAACGTAACCCTTTTCCAGCAAAAGCAAAAAGTTTTACTGAAGAAAAAGCAGAAAAACAACATAAAAATACAAACATCAAATTGCCTGTCTCCTACGATTCCCAGAAAAATCCTTTTTAACTTGAATTAAGTCTCAAAGTCTCCAAAAAGTATTTCATTTTGACAGCTACATATACAAGCGATAGCTTACACGATGTGGGAGACAAAGGGGTCCGTAATCCATGTCTCATTTCAATGCGAAATAGGTTCTTAAATTTTTGTTAGCAGTTATCCAAAAACAAAATTGCTAACATTGCAAAAAGCTTCTCGTTCTACCGAAAAACAGACACTTGCAGGGAAAGTTAGAACTAATGTCATCTATCTATTAAATTTAATCCTGTATGTTGCAAAGCGATGGGAGCTTCCTTGATACTTGAAAGCATAAAAACCTCCCGTGTGCAATGAATTGAGTGATCATTATATATTATCAGATGAAAGTTTCAAGGTAACAGGCTCAAGAGAAAAGGAATAAAAGGAAACTAAAATAAATGGACCATAATCTTATGAAAATGTCTTTTTTAATAGCATTCTCGAATCCGTTCTGCTAGCCAAACTGTATCGGGAAAACAACATTTTTTTAAACAAAGCGGGGTAAAAGAATGGTCTGTGCAGATAAAATAACCATGCCCTAGTCAGTTACTTTCACTCGTTGATAAGCGAAATGTTGCTTCAAACTTTTCGTTCATTCTCAATACACAAATTCAAATGTTTAACAACTTCATACGACCATCTTTACAATGGCAACATGCACCTGCTTTCGAAACTTGTTGTTGCTTTAAAAAAGTGTTGCTTTTTATGTGCAGCCCCATAATTCTTTTCGGTTTTATAGGTTTTCAGACTTTTCGTAGAATTACCTTTTTGTCCTGAGCATGATATATGAGGAAAGTATCGCAGGTAGTCTATCAAGCCAAAGAAAGTTGTTTTTACTTTTCTATAGTTGATGTTTACGCATGGGAAGAAAACTGGTGAAAGTGGTTTTCCTAAGTCGTGATGGAGTTTATTTTCTTTAGTGATGGGTTTTAGCATAGCTACAAGAGAGTTCTTTGTGAGCAGTAACGATATGAAGACAGATTGTCTCATCTCGGTAGCTTGAAGGTCCTTGCGTACCAACCCGTTTTATTCTTTTCAGTTAGTAACTCTCAACTTCTGAATTATCCCAGCAATTCATTTGTCCGCTAATGAATTCGCTCGTGACCTTCGTAGCAGCCTGCGTTGTGTTTACTTCTTGTACCTATACAGTTTTTTCCTATCTAGGAGATTCGCCAGAGAGGTCAAACCAATATTTGTTATCCTGTATCTGTTGACAACAGTGTAATAGGTACAGGAGTTAGGAAATGTGACGTTGAACGCGTTAGAAAATATCTGTGCAACTGGAAGATTTTTTGGCGGATAAGAGATCCGTAATGTGAAAGTTTATGTTCTTGAACTAACTTCTTTAAAACGATTTTATTGTCCTTTCCCCTCAAAGCGTACTATTTGAAGTAGGTACAAACTGACAAAAGTATCAAAGAAAATGTCAACACGATAAACCAATTTCGCTTGAACTTTTTACACTAAGTTTAAAATGGAATTACTACAGTAAAACTAATGACGGTTTTACGTTTGGAAGGATAACCTCAGCTAAATAAACACTTGAGGGATGTATACAGGACTGTGTATTACAGATTGTTGTAAGGTTTTAAAATTTAATTCTGAATAGCACCCCTCATGTCACCATTCGCA
>VICI01001138.1:0-25471 GCA_019593645.1 Akabosia matsudoensis | reverse complement strand
TATCGAATGCGGTAAATTCTTAATGCAGATTTCAAAACTATGTTGGAGTTACGCGGTACATTTGAACTTGTAAACTAATGCATAATGCGTGCTACGAACTACCTGGTTCAGGTGAATTTTGCTTCGCATATTTGTCGCCAAACTACCTTCAATCGTTGTGTTTCAAAACAATTAAAATATTGTACAAGAAAAATCTTTCCCCAAATTTATTCTCTGAATGAACATCACTCTTACTTGATAACGTTGGTTTGCTTTTAAAGATGAAGCAGGAATGTGAAGCGCAATTTTTGTTTTCGTGAAAAAAAAAATCTGACTCAACGCTTCGTTACCGTTTTTCTTCCCCTTGGTCTTGATCGTTTTTAAAACTACCTTCTACCTACGCGCAGAGGAGGGAATGCAGTAGTAAAAAAAATTATTGAGGTCTACGAATCTTAAAATCTCATCATTCACAATTTTCATCTTGTTCATCTTTTTCCCTCGCTGTTTTGCCCACTTGTACTTTTTATTACGTTTAAAATATGGTCTCGGTACGAGAGATGAAGCCATTTTGTTTTCGCACATGATTCGAGTGCATTGCATTTTTGATCCACTTTTTCTTTTGAGAGAACCTTAGCTCGAATGAGTGAGGGGGAATACGTTGCCTGTGTTGAGGAGACGGACAGTCAAGTAGACACGTTGAAAAAGATGTATATTTTATGTTGGTTGCTTGGTTACACATTTTGAAAAATGGTTAGTATGGTGTTGGAAACTACACCAGAAAGACGCACGCACGCACGCGCAGATTTTGAAGAGAAAAAAAACACCACCATAGTTATTTTGCGGTTCGAAATTTTTGAAAAGTGATGAGGTATGTGAGAGTTTCGGGGAGGCCGAAGGAAGTGAAAGAAAAAAACATTTGAACGAGTGACCGCCGACCGGTCAAAAGTGAAGGGCTGAGTGAAAAAGGATTGGTCGAGGCCTCACTGGAATACAAATAAGAACAAAGAGAAACACAACAAGCTGGGAAAGAATTTGAATACGAAATATTTTGAACAAAAAACAATGAGGACTGGTGGAATTGGTTTGAGAAATCTAGTCAACAGTGAAAAAGTGTTGCTCATGAAAAGATAAATAATTTTGGTGTGCGGAAAAGTTTTTTGAATTCGACATCTTAAAAGTGGTTCGAGAGTTAACTTGGAAGATAGCGAAGGAAACAAACAGAGATTTTTTTGAGTGTTATTTTTGCTCAAATGAGAGCGAGTGCGTTGCAGAAGGAAGGTAAAGTTTGGAGCAGCCGCAGCAGATGCAGCAGTCTTCGAAAATGACCAACTTAATTGTGGTGAGTGCAGCAAACAGATAAATTGGAATTAAATCTAAATATTTTTGAATATAGTGAGGTTTTTTCGAATGAAATTTTTGTAAAATTGTTGCCGTTCGGTTTTTATTTTTTGTTTTTTAAAGGTATTTTGTGTGTTGGGCACGACGAGCGTGCTCCTCTGCAGTGCCCATCGTCCGCCTCATCCTCCTGCCCCACCCCAGCCACCCAGGCACCCACTGAGATTCCAGCGAATGGCACCGCGACACGGTCCGCCACAGTTGCATCATCACAATCGACCTGTGCGTCAGTATGCCCCACACCCAAACATGATCCCTGGTGGGGGTAAACCACACCGTGGTCGACCACGGTTGCACATCCCCTTGCTTCATGGGTTGCGACCTGGACCTCCCAGACATCATCATCCCCATCATCACCACCACCATCATCATAATCATCAGCAAGGTCATCATACGCAGCAACAGCTTTTGCCTCAGTACCATCCGCAGGTCCAACAAAGACCACAACAGCAAACAAGACCTCAACAGTATCACCCTCAAGGACCTTTCGGCTATCCCTCAATTGATTCGACGCCCCAGCACACTGCTCCCGCTTCCATTCGGGGTCATCATCCGCAGGCCTTGCCTGTTCGTCAGTTTGCCCCGCAAAATATTCACCACGGCGCAGTTCCGTCATCATCAGGCCCGTACGGATTTCATCAAGATGAAATACCTTTCGCAGGGGAGATGGATTTACCCTCAACCACAGGAGCTTACCAGCCTATTAACTTGAATACCAGTCCAAGCACGCAGCCTCAACATACTCCTCAACATACAACACAATCCTACGGGGAGACGAGTGCCGCACCGCAGCCTGGTTTTATGGGGAGCCCATACAAAGGATGGAAGCCGATTGCGAAGCCCTTCCAAAGTCAGTATCCCAGGCAGCAGCAGAATCAGCCTCAACACGTCCCGGAACAGTTTTCATCAACTCCTGCTGGACTCCCAGACTTCCCCCAGGGGCCCCCTCAACATTTCCCCCAGATGAATGACAATCACCTCCACTCGTTTCCAATTCATGACTTTCCAAGTGGACCAAGTGGACCTCCAGGAGGAGCTCCACAGTTGATGGAAGGCGGTCAAGGTCAACACCAGCAACAGCAGCACCCTCATCAGCATCAGCATGACTCGATTCTAGACCAGTTCATGAATGAGCCACAGCCACAAGGCCATCACCATAACTTCAATCGACCCCAGCATCATATTCAAAGAGTGCCGCAGCAGCAGCATCACCACAACCAACTCCCAGACTTCCCCCAACACCCCTTCCCACATGACGCTCCACATCATCAATTTTCTAACGGAAGACACCCACACGCCGACTATTCCCTGCCCCCACAGTCATCAACAACGCCAAGAGACATATTTCCACAGTTCCTTCCTTCAGGACCGGCTGAAGGAGGCTCCTCTGCAGGGGACGCCTACAACTTGAATACGAATACGCTATTCAGGGAAAATGCCATGCAAATTAGACCAAATCCAAATCAAATCGGACATCATGGAATGGCGCATCATCCCCTGGGGAATAACAATGAAGTGATTGTTCCACTTCCTCCGGGTATGGGGGATGGAGTAAGACTTCCCTCAAGCTTGTTCACGGAAAATAATTATGAGGCAAGCCAATCCGAGGAGAATTTAGTTGTGAAGAAGCCAAAGTTTTCATTGAAGCATAAATTGAATCAGCAACGGGCTCAAGAACAACAGCAGCAGCGAGATCAACAGGGAGGAGGTGGTGCAGGAGGAGTACAAGGAGGCAGTAGCGACGAAACGATAGAAAATCAGCTGCAAGTTCTTCCTAAGTTTAAGCCGAGGCCTAAATTTCAAAAGGAAAAGGAGGAGGAGGACCAGAAAAGGGACGAAGAGGGTGGAAATGGAGGAAACGGAGGAAAGGGTAAACTGAATGGAGGTCGAGGCCGAGTCCGAATACGGACCAGACTCCGTCGACCAAATCCATTTAGTAACAGTGAGGAAGATAATCGAGGGGATGCTCCGGAGAAGTCAGTGTTTCCGCCGTTTCCCGGCGTCAAAAGTGAAGCACCACGGAGACCCATTTTTCGAAAGCAGCCGCCTCCACAATCCTCTCAAGACAATAATTTGAGTAATGAAAACAACTCTGGAGAAAATGGACCGCCTGGTCCACCACCGCCAGCTCTTGGAGGTCCCCCTTCAGATCGTCCTAAAGGACCAATTAGCGAAGAGCTGAGTAACTTTCCAACACTACCGTTCCCTTCACCTGGACAGGATTTTATGAATGATTTTCCAGGGGCTCACTCCCCCGTACCACCACCGCCATCACCTCCCCCTCCTCCTGTAAAGGAACGGGACTCTCCAAGACATCCCAGCCGTTCCAGGCAACCTTCGTTGCCTCCTCAACAGAGTAGCATTGAAAGTGAGCAGCGCGGTGGACTAGCTCATACTCCAGGAATTCGGGATAATGCGGGAGAACAAGCCCCATCTGGTCGACCAGGGGGTGGAGGACGGCGACGTCGACCACGTCCAAGGCAACCCCCACGAAATGAAGACGACCATCAGGACAATCCAAAAGACGATGGGCCCCGAGGACCTCAAGGACCACCTCAGAAAGGACCCCAAGGGGATGTCAATCCAGCTGTATTTAACGACGAGTTCTTCTTCCCACCAGGATTCTCTCAGGATCCAACAAAATCCACAGGAGATCAACCTGTGAGCTTCATTTCGATGCCGAACGGGAAACCACAAGTGATCCATCATGTTCCACAACCGCATAATCCTCAGCAACAACATCATCATCAACAGCAGCAGCAGCAACATCACGCACCAATTCCACAAAGTCAAGAACAAGGTAACCATTTCCCGGTGCACAGGGGTAACCTGTTCCAAGGAAATACTCAACATTTCCCGCCTCTTGAAGAATTTGGAGGAGGACCGCAAAACTTTGGACGGCCTCCGTCACCTCCTCCACCACCCCAACATCATCAAGGACATCATGGAGGTCACCATGGACTTCACAACGGAGCTCATCATGGATTCAATCATCAGCTGAGTGCCTTCTCAGACAACCGACCGTTTGCGCATCGTCCTCCACCAAGAAGAAAGCCGCCAGTTCACTTACCTCCACCCCCACAGCCAACATACGCTTATCCTACTAGTAACCCTTATGCTGTTCCACCCACAGGCCCTACTTATCTCCCACCAAGTGCCCCTACCATGATTGACAATGCTCCACAAACTTCAAATTCGTACGAAGTCCACCCTACCGCTCCATCTCCTCCAGGTCCCGTCTACCATCCAGCTCCAGCACCCCATCCACCTCCACCTCAACGACCCTCCCACGCTCCTCCACGTCAAAGACTCCCAGCCGGTGGCCGAATCCCTCCTAGACACCAACAGGACCCCATGGTTATCCCTCAGTCATCTGAATATGAGCAAATCCCGGCCCAGTATGTTGAACCAACCCAGGCCACTCCAGTCACTTCTCCAGCCCCTAACGACAAGCCCCACGAGTACCACTCCCCCGACATTCACCCTCCAGGTACCTTTTTCGATGAATTCTTTAAGCCATTTGACACCCCAGCCGGTGGAACTCCATCCCCCGATCCCCATGACGAACAGCAGTCCAACTCAAACGTGAACTCTGTTAAAGTCCTCCCCTCCAACTCTAGCTCGAATAGTTCTCCAACGTGGAGTAAGTCCAAAGACCCATCTAAAGAATCCTCCACCAAGAAACCAAGCCGGATTCCTCCGAAAAATCTCAAAGCCAAAATTGCCGACATTGCCCGTAAAAACTTCCAAAGCCATCTGGCCACCGCTGACCCCGATCCAACAATAATAACCACTTACAAACCCACTTTGTCCGATGTCAACACCACCTCCATTCCTATTGCCTCATTGTCCAAAGAAACCGTGCCCGATCCTGATGACACCGCCGACCGCAACGCTCCTAAACGATTTAGCTCAAAAACTGACTCCGGTCCAATGCTCGTCCACCGCCGCCCCCAGGTGGAGACCTCCCACGACGGAACCACAATCCTTTTCAAATCCAAACGCCAGTTCAAAAAGAAAAAACCCATTGTCAAAGATACTGAGCCCTCTCCCCGCTCCCACGAACTCAGTTCCACCACCCGCTCGGCTCTCCGAGCCGCTCATAAATCCGTCGAACCTTCTGAAGACTCCCCCTCCTCCTCTTCCCCCCGAGTAGGAGTCCTCCGTCGTCGTAAACTCTTTCCCCGGCGCCGTGCCTTCCCTCTCAAAAAAGACTCTGAATCTGCCACACCCTCCCCCTCCTCCGCCGAAGAATCTGTCACATACGGAGAAAGTCAATGGTTCCGCGTGAAAGGCTCTGGGAGTACTGACGACGAGCACAAGCCCCGAGTGACTGTCTCCTCATCCTCCTCCTCCTCCACGAGCAGCAGCAGCCTCAGTACAACTCCTCCCGCAAAAAAATCCTCAAAGTTTACAATGTCTAGGTTATCAATGCAATAGTCATTTAATTTATTATTTTATGACTTTCTCTTTTTTTCTATACAGAGGGGTTCTCAAAAAATAACATGGGGGTCATTCCAGACATACTCTTAATATTATAAATACCATATAAAACTACCTATCTACACATAATGATATGTTTTTGTTGCAATATTATAGGAAAAACCGCTTATTTTTTTGTTGATTTTTTTCAAATGCACTCTTTAAATTATTGCAAAAATATACAATTTTTTTCGTTTGTTAAAAGAGAAGAAAACTATTATAGATACTGTTGAGGGGTTCTCGTGCCAATATACAATTTTTTTGTTGTAAAAATAAATAAATAAAAAACCATCTACAAATTCAGGAAAATATGAAAGAAGGGAAAGAGAGAACAGAGAGTTGTACAAATTTATTTTGATGTATTTTTACTTTCTCTCCTGCTTTCTCCAGTGACCAGAGCTCTTAATCTTTAAAAATGAAGACGTTCTTGCATTATTCATAAAGGAATAGTCGTAATATTTACATTTATTTTTTCTCTCCCCGGTTGCTTTCACTCTCGTCATGGTTTCCTACAAGATTTTTACTCGTTTTCTTTGCTTCCTTTATTTTAAATGAACTCATGCACTTTCCCATGGAGCAGCCTTTTAACCAGATTGCAAGAGGGAAAAGTAGTCAGGGTCGGTTCATAAGATTACTCGTGTCAAGGTTTTTATTTTCCCTAAGCTGAACAGCCCTAGTTGGTATTCTTTCGAAGCACTTGACATTATGGGGATTGTTATGAGAGTTGGTCGGGGGAGAAAATGTTCAAGGCGACGATTTTAAACAACATGTGTTGTATCAAGATGGAAGAAAGAAATATGGAGATAATGTCAGTTTATTGGCAGGGAATTGGAAAAATTGGAAATTTATTCAAAAGAATTTAAGGAAAAAAAGGGAACAAGGTGGAACACACAAAGATCAGACACACATACAGAAATATAAAAATGTTACAGTAAAAGATACAAAAAAAGGGTTTTTTTAACGTATGACAAGGTAGAGTGATGGAGTGCGTGAGGATAAAGAATGTTTTTACTCACAAGGTAGTCCTCATACCTGCCCGTCCAGTTTTGAAAATTATCTGATGTTGCTATTGAAATTTCATATGAAATACGATCAAAAGTTTATTTGAAAACAAGCAGTTGATGTGTTGCGTTTGACAGTCAGAAGAACTTATAAGGCATTTTGGGTAGCTTGAACAGTCATCTAAACTGGCAGTTCAAGTGGTTGCCTTGTTGACTCCCTATTTTGTCTTATTTTTATTGCCTCTCTCTCTCTCCCTTCTTTTACATCTCTCTTCATTTTTCTCCATTTTCTCTCCCAAAGTAGCTTTCTTTTTTGCCATCTGCCCTTCTTTTTTATTCTGATTACATGATACCCACTTATTATTATATTTCTCTTTCCCTTCCTTTCTCTTTTTTATTTTATTTCTTTCGACTGGTACCTTTAAAAAAACCGTGAAGGTATATAAAAGAGCATGTTCCGCTTTTTTATTCGTACTCGTTGTACAAAAGCTTTTGTGTGATTCTGAAATATTTATAGGTGATCAAACCGATAAAATGTAACATTTTCTTTGTGCCCCTCTCAATATAGGTATACGTTTTTTACAACTTTTTCAGTCTACAACGTCGGTCAAAATCTGTTGAATAATATTCAGTGGCAATTTTCCAGAAAAAAACTGCATAAAATCATCCAGCCACCCAACGACATAATAACTTTGCTCCCCCGTTTCGCTTCTCTCTTTTTATCACATGTCCACTTTTGAAAACCAAAATCACTTCCATTTATCTCCAGATGCGTTCACAATTTTCTCTGATGGCCTATTTTGAATAATAAAATATATTTTTTTCTCTCAAGAACATGTCCAGAAAAAAGAAATGTTTATGATTTTCTGTTTTTTCTCTGTACAATGTTTGCAGCCCAGTGGAGACCCCTACGCATTCATTGAATTTTGGGAGCATCATGCCGCCGCTGCTGCCCTGGCTGCCATGAACAAAAGAAGTTGCTTTGGAAAAGTAAGTACACAAATTTTGCTTTCTCTCTTTTTCTGTCGTTAAACATTTTGATGATATGCATTATGCGCATATATCGCATATTTGTGTGTGTGTGTGTGTGTTTGTGTCCATCTTCTCGTATGAGGACATGCTTGAGTTAACGCTGATTGAGGGGAAAATTTTTTGTCAAGGCCAGAATAGGCAATCAGGCAAGAGCCGAGTTGAATTACAAATGACCAAAACTCCGAAAAGAGGAGACAAAAATGTAAGAAAGATACGCAAGCACGTGGTCAATTCTGAGTTACTCACGTGGAAGTAAAACGACCGACTACAGATATAAAAAAACTAGCGGTCTTTTTTTTTGTTGGTCTAGCATTTTGTCACAAAAATATCTCCAAGGTGTGCTGCTATGCACAAAAGAAAAAAAACAGCGATTTAATAAACATCCGGGTTAAAAATACTACCATTTGAGTGTTTATTTATACGTTTGCTTTTGGAGCAGGGTTGGGTAATCCGTCGAAATATGTGTTCTCAATATTTTTCTATCGAAATTCATGGGCGTTTATTTAGAGGGAAAATTACGTCGATCTTCATCAATTTCGGGCAGGATTTCGTGCTTTACCATTCCTTAAGGATTCTACCTAAATTTGAAGCTTCGTATTTTTGGATACCTACTGTTTTCCCAGTCCTGGTTTTGTATATTTTTACTTTGTGGCAGGTAAAAGGCTGTCGTTCATTTTGATGAATGACTAGGCAATAAAGGGTGATGAATGCATGACATATATTTTTCTCTCTTTCTGTTTCTTTTCACTTGTGAGGAGGAATCGGTGCATGTGATTTGAATTTGTCAAAAAAGAAAGTTTGTTTTGCGCTTTTTATTTTTATATTTTTCTCTCGCTTCTTGTCTCCTGGTGCGTGCCTGACATATTTTGGGCAGAAAACAATAGGCGCTCGCAACCAGTTGAATAGCTTCTTTCCTAATAACCTCGACAAGCTTTCAACTTTAATGTTTATCCTCCCCGTCCCCCCTCTCTCATATTTGAAAGGTAGGTACATGTATAAAAAACTAGGAGTTTTTTACTTTTTTTCATCCAAACGACTGCTTACACAAAATTAAAAGGTTTTTTCTTCTCTCTCTCGCTCTCCCTCTCCGGCTCAAGATTAATTGCCACATTTTAGGAAAGCTACACAAGTCGTTTTTCCTCCATAACCGTTAATTTTGTGGACTGGCTCGCGTAGCTACTGTGTGCCAAAAAACGTGGGCTTTTGTGTTGCCAGGGAAACAATTATGGGAGCAAAATAAAACATGTTTTTCAAGTTAATAAATTTCTCCAACTGCCGCTGTCATCATTAATTCTCCTACCTTATACACAATACCCTCCAGGTAGTTCACCTCTCTCTTTCCTCCACTACCGCCAAAAAAACAATCTCTAAATTTATTAACCTCACATGCTACAAGTTATCCCAAACAGTTCTTATATAATAAATATAAATATAGTTTTCAAAAAGAATCAACTTTCTCCTTTAACCATCTGTTCACAAAAAAAATATAATTCAGGTTAACCTTAGTTGATCCCTAACGGTTAAATATGAACAGATCCTTTGTTTGACCCTTGTTTATTGCCGATTATATATGTTTTCGTTATGATTGTTCCTATTATGGAGGGTGGAGGAACCTCTTGATTTTTTCTTCTGTCTCTCTCTCTGGGAGGAAACGAGCAATAAATTTTGACTCTTGTTTCTCTCTCTCACTCTCTTGTTTTGCAATGTTTATCGATCTGACAAAGGGTTTTAACAAAAAAAACCAAGAGCGAAAGCATTTATCATCGTGAGTAAAAAAAGGAAAGCATCTCTGCCTGCTTTCTCGTTTTTATATTCATTTTCCGTGGCTTTTAGTTTGCCTCTTCTCTCTGACAAAAAAGAAGCCACTTTTTTCACCCGTTTCACGTCGATTAGCCGATTTTCAATTCATTTTTTTTCGTTGCTTTTTGACCATCGTGATCACGATGACCGTCCAAAACTTTCTCTTTTAATCGAGCAACTTTTTTCCTCTCTCTTCCTCGTGCAATTTGCCGAGATTTTCTTTTTTGATGGTGGGGGACGTGAGAATGTGTTGCGGTTCGTGATTCACTCAACCTGTCAGCCGAGTGGATTTTGAGGAAATGTTTTTGCTGCTCTCATCCAGCTCACTTGAAAGCGAAAAAACCACTTTTTTTCCTGTTATCCTTTTATAGACACCAAAATAATATCATAAATAGAGTTGCTTCATAAAAAAATGCAGGAGCAAACACGAAGAGAAAATGATGATGATGACTCTGAGAGAAAGATTTTCTCTTGATGGCTCGTAGAGCTGTGTTAGAAAAATTATATACTTTTTGCAGAAGGTGTTGTTCATCCACCTAATCTTGTTGATGAGATTGCCAGATTTTCTCTTCTGTGTACCTTTCAAATTATTTCTCGTCTGAGGAAACACGATCCCTTTCGTTTCAGCAGTGGAGAAAGACGAGGGAAAATCAAGGAGGAATAAAAAAAGTTTATCCCTCCTGCATGCAATCCAACTTTTCCATCAATTTTATCATTCAACAAGCAAAAGAATAAAGTGTTGCGCCCCCGGGTTGCCATGCAACTAGTCTTTTACCTGGTTGTTTTCTTCTTTTTTTAATTGACAAGCTCAAGAAGCTTTCGCACACGCATTCCTTCTTCCAAATCTCCTCATCATTTAAATACCATCCAATCAAAGTACGTTCTCTCAAGGGTATGTATGTATTTGAATGTACTTTTACCTCTTTCGCCAAACCTAGCTTTTTTTATTTATTGAATTAACCTCGACTCTGTCATTAAGCTGCTTTCACCTCAACTTTCTCGCTAAGCGAAAGTTTCTTTCAATAGACAAAGTAAAAGCCTGATACCCGTATCTATTTTATTTATTTTTTGTGAAAAAAATAAGTACAAAATAAAATCGTCGTCGTCGTTTTACTTTCTCCCTTGTGTAAATAGTTGGCGAACAGTGTATCATTTTCTCCCCCATCTTTTCTTATTTCTGACTTTTTTTATTTTCTTGGCTCCAGTTCGCTTCTCTTTAACAGCCCACCGAAAAAACATCTGCAATGCTGTATTTTAAAAAATATATATAGAAATATACGTATATACAAATAGACAGCGACCGTTAAAGGGAAGAAATCTCCGTCCCTTTTGTCAAGTTGATTTCACTTTCTCTTTGACAACTGTCGAGTAAATATTAGCATATTCCCGGTTTTGTCAATACATGTCAATCATTTTCGCTTCTCGTCTGGAGAATTTTTTCTCGTGCTTTCTCTGTCGGTTTCACCTTCCCTTGGCGGTTTTGCCGTTTAAAATAGTGCAATTCATCCAAGTTATACACTGCCTCTTTTATAATCCATATACATAGTGTGGGTGACCGTAAATAATATATGAAATAGTACAACCCTCCTTCCTTGTTATCTTCCCTTTCCATTCACATTTCACCAAAGTATTTTTTCATTTTTATATTCGCGTCCTCTCGTTGTTATAGTAACCAAAAGATTAAAAAAATATTGTACGCACAGTGGGGGTCTCAGAGAAAACCATAAAGTCCTCCTAGAGTGGATGCATTTTTTTTCTCTCTCTCTCCGCCAGAGAAAGTCTCGAAAAAAAACCATTATCTTGTTCTGCACTCTCACATCGATACAACATAACAAGCTGAATGGCTTTCTCCCAAGAAATATATATATTCTCTCTCGTCAACTGCTTTTTCTCGCCCTTTCACACACAAAAAAGATGATGGTACTGGTTTTTTAGCCGTATATACTCTCACTAAAAGCCGTTTTTGCTTTGCCTGCCATGAAGGGGAAGAGAGCAATATAACAACGCAAATGTGGCGGGCTTTTAAAAGAAATCTTTACGGTGCACAGTTCTACTCCTGCTCCTTGATATTTTCTGTTTCGTTTTATTTTTACTTTATCCTGCTGCTATTAAGGAGGAATATAAAAAAATGTACGGAGATACGCCCGAGTAGAGTGTAGAATTTTTGTCTCGAGTGTGGAAGCTTTCTCTCTCTCTCTCCCCGTCTTTTTCCTCGTGTCAAAATCATTTTTTTCGAGCAAGCTACTTACCACTTTCCTTTTGCTCGTCTGCCATTTCACTTCTTTTTTTTAACTTCTCCCACACCACTACTCACACTAAATAAAGAAATATTTCTCTCACTCACTGCGATACAGTATACTAAATTATTTGTTAATTTTTTTTTACTTTTGCGCCGCCGAGAGACAATCAAAGAAAGTTTATTGTTGTTATTTTCTTTGTGTGTGGGATTTTCACTGATTTTCTTATTCAATTTATTATTTTTTTTGAGAATTACTAACAAATTTTTGCGAGAGACTTTTTAAGTGAGGAGGAGGAGAACAAGAAGCGCCAAAAGCCTGACTCTGTTCGTCTTTCTCTTTGTTTTCTTCTCTGGGTGGTTGTTTGTTTGCGAGTGGTGGTGGTTGTTGTGTTCCACGGTGAAAAGTGAGAGAAGTGGTGGTGTAAACAGAAACTTGGGCCAGTTGCTTTCCAAAAGTTGGAAACTTCAGTGCTTTTCACGTGAAAAGAAGGAAACCCCTATAAAAACCCTGTTGTGCTCTTCCTTTTCGCTGTTGCTTTTTTCTTGTTTCCTTGCAAAAAAACGGACAAATTTTCTATTGTTTTTCCTGGGGAGAATTCAGAAAAAGAAAAGACAAGGAATTTTCGTAGGTGTTATTTTGTGCGTGTTTATCAGTGAAAGGATATCAAGAGATCCTTTTATTATCTGTTGAGTTTTTTGTTTTGTTGACATTCCACTTCCCATCCTCGAAAAGAAAACAAGAATACTGGTTATGCAATAGGACCAACAAAAAAGAGATATACATCTGTACTTTGTGTTGCCTTGTTTTCATTCTGTTTACCTTTTCAATAAATATTGGTAAACAGAAAACACATAGAAAAGTGAGAGGGAACAAGTGATCTTTAATCCGGCAGAGTGAAAGTTATCCGGGCAAGCAGAGAAAAACACGTGTTTACTATTTGAGTGACAAATGAAGTGAAAAATAAACAGGTGAAAGCGGTTCAAACACACAAAAACGTAGAAAAGAAGAGAAAGAACAAAAAGACTCCTATTTATTTTATTTTCTCTTTTTTTGTATTTATTATTCCAAGTGCCAAACAGAAAATATATATCATTTTGTTTTTTGTCGTTGAGCAACGACAAAAGAAAAAATACAGTGCAAAGGGCGAAAGTGTAAAAGGAGAAAGCATGTTATTTATTCCGTTTACGGTTCCTAACCTAATGCCCCCTTTCACCAGTTTGGCATCCAATAACACCAACGGAATGGTCTGCTTTAAGGTAACACCAACAACACTCAGCAATATGGAAATAACAACCCTAGTTATTTTCTTTTCTTGTCAACTTTCTCCCACTTTCCCCACAGGTCTCGTTATATCTCCGACTCTCTCGCTGAACTTGCTTGTTGAGTAAATTGCCATGTAAAAAAACTTTTTTTATAGCTTTTTATTGCCTAAGCGTGCATAACGAACCCAATAAGGAGCAACACCAAAAAAAACAACTTTCTCTTGTGTTGTAGATTTTATTTTCTCTTTTGCGGAACAACAACACCCAATAAAATGCTTTGCAAAGTGTCCATTGTAAAAAAAAGAAGAAATCTATAAAAAATATCAGTTGGATGGCTTCTGTCACGTTTTCACCACAAAAAATAAATCTCTGGAGAATATGAAGTGAAAGTATAAAAAATAAGTAATATATTATATGGTAGGGACCGCACACATTCAAACACACACAAAAGATGGCTATTGTTTTCTCTGTCGACAGTGGTTTTGGTTCAGTCATCATACTCGAAAAACCATAGCAACTTGGGAAATCTCCTAGAAAATCCAGTCGCTTTTGTGGAGAAAAAAACCAAGTAAAATATTTCCTGTGTGTGAGGGAGAGGGAGCAAGCTAAGGAGTATAAAATTGGATAGACCACTGGCTACTCAAAAATTGATGAGAAATCTTGTAAAACAAGGAGAACAAGATTACTTTCTCTGGCTAGTAAAACAGTTTCCTTTTTCCGTGAGCACATTTATAATCTAAACGACATCAAAAATATAAAACTTTCACTTTGTGAAGCTTTTTTCCTTTCAGATGTGTGTAACCAGCCACATTTGACTTTCCTTTTCTTCTCCCGGATAACTTCCTGTTTATAATTACTTCCGGATTGTTTTTTGGTAGGTTTAATTTGATTTTCTTCATTTTCTTTACAAAGAAGAACTTTTGCTAAAAATAAATCCCACATATTTGCGATCCATTTGAAAAGCAAATTACCGTACAAAACAAGGAGGAAGAAACGTCTCACCTTTCTTCGTGTCATTTTACATTTTTTTGTCAATTTTAAAAAGAACAACTAAATCGCACCAGAAACACTCTGCAATTATTTTCATTCCATCCTTCTCCCTGTTTTTGCTCGCTTTCACCAACAAAACCTATGTTTTAATCCATTTCCCACTTCCCTCTTTTCCCTCTTTCACTCTCTTTTTATTCTCCCAAATTGATCAATAAAACACAATCAATTTCTTTTCTCCTTTTCATCTCTCTTTTCCTTCTCATGTGTCTCCTGATTGTCCCTGTCTTTTTCCTTTTTCTCCTCTTCTCTCTTCTTACCTGCTCCTTTCTCTTGGGAAGAGAAAAATGACACTACCTTCTGCCTATCAAGTAACAGGTGATTATTTCTCTCTCTCTCTCTCTCTCTCTCTCTCTCTCTCTATCTATCTATCTCTCTCTCACTCACTTGCTGTTCTCCCCCACTTCCTTCTCTGATGAAATCCCGTTTCCTTCAAACTTTCTCCACACCTTTCATTACACGCTTGTCTGATTCCAATCAACTATGCAAATAATTCTTTCATTTTTGTCGTGTTCCCTTTTTCTCATGTGAAAAAATCAATACTGCCTCTTTTGTAAATATTTATCTTTTTTCGCCTCCTTCCGAAAAAACTTCCAACGCAAAAAAGGGTCATACATGTTTTCTTCTGCGGCAGCAGCTCTGCATAGTTTCCCATAATCACTTACTCTCTCTCTTCTGAGGAGTATCAACACCGAAATAAAAATACTCGGTAATTCTCTATTTTTCTTGGCATGCAACCATACATTTTTTGTTAAGAAAAAAAAAGAAAACATACATGCGTTTTTTCTTCTTCTCAAGTCTGCCGCCGTTTTTTATTCTCTGAGTGTGTATGGAGTGGAGGGAGTAATAAAGTAAATAGAAGCAAGAATAATAAAAAGTGAAAATGGAAGAAAAGAGTAGGTTTTTAGTTTTTTTAGGCTGCTGCTGATTTCCTGTGTGCATGCCTGGGAGAGGGAAAGAAGGAGCTCATGTATAAATATGTATAATGGTAGGGGACAGGAATATAAAAAAGAGTATTCTCAAGCACAGAGAGGGAGAGAGAGAGAGTTCTTTTGTGACTTGACATTATCCTCAAAAAAAGTACTGCAGTGTTGTGAGAAAGGTTTTAGGATAATTGCTCAAAAAGACACTCTACCTGAACAAGCATATTTGCGTATTTGAGTTACTCTGCAAAAGGAACCATAGTTGGCAACTTGGTGGCCAATAGTTTTAGCTTTTAAAGTTGTAGTAAATTTAAATCATAAATCAAGACTTATGTAGTTCCATCGTCGTTTTCGTCATATGCTGAAAATAAGCATTCCTGATTTTTTTGCTAGATGAAAGTAAAAGTGGAGGAAAATTGGCGAAACTTCGTTTCAGCCGAGACTCGTATTTTCTCCGCCGGTTTTTAACAGTTGTACAGGCATTTTCTCTCTCTCTCTCTCTCTTCGCTCTTTTCCACTCTAGTGTTGTATATTTTCTCAAGCCATAAAAAAGGGAGACAACGATGGAGCAGTTGATGGTGGTGGTTTTTCTTTTTTTCTGGGTAAAAGTCGTCGTCGCAGTTGCTCCACCGAATTATATATGAAAAGCTGAGTTCCCCAAAAACTAACTACTTTATTTTCTCTCCTTTTTTCTCTGTTTCTCCAGAACAAGAATATATAAAAATACCCTCTCACTCTCTCTTTCTCTTTCTGCCTGTCTGGTGGAATGTGCCCGGCATATTTTCACTCACGATAAAGGATCACGATTATGAGGGTGATAGTTGGTGAATGTTTTGTGCATGCAACACTGTCGTGATTCTTCTCTCTCAAAATGCAACACACTTTTTCTCTATTCCCCCATTCCTCCACCATTTTCTTGGCTATTAACCGGAAACTGTGATACTTCAATGAACACAACTGCTGGTCAAAACCTTTTTTCTCTGTCTCAACGACATTCTCTCTTGCTCCCACTCCCTCTCTCTCGCTCTCAGTCGACAAAATTTTATGCAAACGTCCAGCTCTTGATTGTTCTCCCATTCAAATTAAAATAATTATAGTGTTCCCACATTTATTCCCACTAACATCACCAAAAAAGACTGCTTATCCAACTTGTTTCTTTTCTCTATCCGAAAGAGAGAGTCAAAAAAGAAACTCAGTCAGTTCTTTTTTTGGTACGGCAATTTTGGAACGCGCGCCAACGCCTATCTTTTCAGGGCCGCCAATCTTTTCAATCTCATTTCCATTTGCATGAACAAACAGAGAAAATTACATTTGTTCTCATTCATTATCGTCACAGTGTATTATTATTCCTAACAACTTTGCGTTGTTCCTTTTGCCAACCAGAGAGCTTTTTATCTCTGTTTATTCAGGTGGCAATTTCCTCCCTGGCGAACAAAAAAATATCCGTGTATGCATATAGTAGAGTAGTAATAGTGGTGGTTCGTGGCTCTGTTAGTTTTCTCTTGTCATCCTCACTCTTGCAAAACAATATTTTGTTGCGTTTATAACAGAAAACTAAAGTAAAATCTCAGTAGTATGGAAAATATTTCGAGAATGGGAGACGACAGAAAACTAAAACTGACTCAGAGAGAAGAGAGCGAGAGAGAGAGAAAACCAGCAGGAGATTGGTGTGAGAAGTGAATAAAATGAAAATGTTGAGTGGGAAATACAGGATATACGTAAGGAGCCGGAAGAATAATATTCCCCTCCGCAAAAAAAAGTGAGGAGACAATTGTTAATCAAACGAGGAGTTTCAATTTCTATTTTTATATTTGTTCGCGAAAGTCGTGCTGAAAATTGTCATCCACTTCCGGTGAAAGTATGATAGATATTTGTATTGGGTTTTTTTGATTTTTATAACAGTTTTCAGGTTACAAAATCAGGATATTTTTTTTTGTTGATACTTTTCTCTGGAAAGTTCTTGTGTATGTCTGTGTCTATGTTGTGAAAGCATACACTTTTTTTTACATATTACGATTTCTCGCCGATTTTGATCCCTAGCCTGTAGTCATTCCACTTTATTTTCATCGTTGAACCCCAGGTTTATTAGCTCCAAGTTTTTGGGACTTTACTACGTCGCTACGGCTCTCTTTCTCCCTCATTCTCTCCGTCGCTTTTCCAGACTCAGCTCATATTTTTAATTAATCATGTCCCACGAGTGTCACATTATCCATTCAAAACATACAACTTTGCTACACTCCTGTAATTAGACACATGACAAAATAATCACGTGATCCATTATAATTTTCTCCCAACACGAAAAAAGGAAGCAACTGAATAAAAAAACTCTGTCTCGCTCAATCCATGTTACTTACTTTTCTAACCTGGGTGGGGTTTAGTAACAATCCCCAACAGGTATCTGTATAATTTGTTACTTGTATTATTTTTTCTTCCTTTTTATTTTATTGAACAAACTTTTGCCTAAAATAGTTTATTTTTATGTAGATTTTTTTGCAACTTTTCTCTTTGGCTTTGCTGGGAGCAGGTGAACAATTCCCGGATTATTTTTCACTCTATTCGCTTCGATGTAATACTTTTTCAGCTATAAGAGAGAGAGAAAAAAAATATTCCAAATAGTCAAAATATTTCATACGTCCCGGATTTCTCCCAAAAATTAATTATTTTCCCTTCATCCTTCCGCGCTGGATTTTGAAGTTAATACAAAAAACGCGTCTCTGTTTCTTTCTTCCTCTCTCTCTCTCTCGCTCGTTCAGTCTCTCCATTTATTTCATTTTTAGTCTTACTCTGCTGCAATGGAATGAACCTTGTTCGAAAATTGGATTTTCTGTTCTTGTCACTGGCCAAGATTGTAATCTTTTGTGTTCTTTTCCGCAACATTCTTGTTTTTTTCATTTCTAATCAGAAATGACTGCATGACTGCAATTGAAAATACATCACCTAAAAACAACTACCCTTCGTTTATCTCTTTAAAAAAATCCAGTTGGAAAGCTGATTACAAACTTTCACTCATTACGAGACTCGGATTACCCCCCCCCCCTCCCAAAAATGAAACTGAAAAACTTCCATTTTCTTATCTTTTCTCGCCTAACCCCAGGATTTCTTTCCCTAATAACTCCTCTGCTTTCTCTTTTATTGTGTCTCTGAAACTTTTAAACTTTCATTTTTGATTATTTCCTACTCTCTCCACTTTCACTTTGAAAACAACACCCGTAACAATAATAATAGGAAGAAATGGCCTTATTAAAAGCATTGTAAAAACAGGCAAAGTCTACCAAAAAAAGCCTTCCAACCCATCTACATTAACTTGCTTTCTCTTCGGTCAGATGAGCTACAGAAAGGTATGCGCGTATGTAAAAGGCTGTGCTCCTGGTTACTATTTGAAATTTGACGGAGTACAAAACCTATTCAACTATTTTATAATGGGAATCATGGGGCAAATAAAAAAAGAAAGACAAAACACACTGCAGTCTGGTGCTGCTGTACTGTTGATTAGCATAATGGGAAAAGTTGGCGCTTATTTCGGTCCTCCTTTCATCATATTTTTTTCGTCTTCCTTTTTTGGATACAGACTCGCGGAGCATACAATATGGTTATCGGAAGCGGGAAAATGGGCAAAGACAGGAAATTGTATGGATCTACTAGAAAATAGGGAGAAAGAGAGAGGAGAGAACAGTGCCAGAAGGCTATTTGCATACATATGCATAAATATGGAACAGCAGGAATACTCTATGCAATAAAAAAAGAATATATATAAAGTCCATCAGGGGTTGGAACTTTCTCCACAAAAACGAAAAAGAGAAAAGAAAGCAGGGAGTACCTAGCTCGAGAAAAAAATTCCAACAGATCCAGGGAACTAGGTTCATTTTTTGTAAAGAAGAAATTCCTGGAATGACGAATAATACGAAGAAGTGCATTTTAAGAAAAAACAGGGAAAAAAAGAAATTGTTGTAAAACATGACGGTTGAGAATATAAAAATGGGTTCATTTGCATGATCATGTCTGTCGTTGCATTACAATAGTTTTTTTGTCTCTCTCTAGTGTTCGTCCTCGACTGAATTTTATTTCTGGGCAAAATATACAGGAAAATTGTGTATTTTTCCTATTTTAGTAAGTTTGATTGTCTCTAATGGATTCGTGTGAAATTAAAAGTGGCATGGGAAGCCACCGCTCTCTTTTCTGTCTAAATTTTTCTTTTCGAACGACAGAGACTTTCACTCTGATTCAACCTGTCTGCTCAAACTGGTGGTGGTGACAAGAATTGGAAATGAAAGCTGCCAATGTTTCCCGCAGCTTGTCTAATGAAAATGTCGTCACATCTTTTTTATTTTTTAGAGTTTTCCTCCCAAGAAGGTGCAGAAATTATTTTCTTTTGAAGGTTTGTGGACCACACACTGAGAGTAAAAAAGAAGGAAAGATGCTTTTCCTCCTGTTTTATTTTTATTGCCTTTCTATTTTTTCACTTTTTTGTGTGAAATCGACAGTAAACAGATGAAAGATGTGTGTAGTTTTGAGAGTTGAGTCTGCTCAAAGTTTATTTATTTTTTTAAAAACATGGCCATGCCGCTCTAACTATTTGGTAGTTGCAGAGAACAAAAAATGGTCCTTAACTTTCTCCATATTTTAGTTTTTCTTGTGAAAATATTTACTTGTTGTTCTATGTAAAAAATGAAAAAATCTTTAAATTGTTCACCACTTTGTTCAAGTACATAAAAACATCAAGCTTTCACCAGCACACTAAACGGAATGTAAAAAAAGTCGAGAGAGAGAGAGAGAGAAAATTTTCATATTTATGGGCTCATATATTTCCGGCTTTGCGAAATATTTATATAATGTACAGTGTTGTTTTTTTGTGTACATTCTCCCTGAACGACATGAACACGCACTCAATAAATTGCCAATCAGTGAGGGACTCAAGCTTGTAAGCTAGTTTGAAATGAACCAGGCACGGAATGTATATTTTTATATTTTGGGGAAAAAATTGGCTATAATATGTTTGCCTGTTCAGCGTCTCTCTCCTACTTTCACAGCAGCCTAATAAATATTCCCTGTTATTTTTATTTCCGAGAAGGCAAAAAATAATATTTATTTTTACACTTGGCTGAGCAAAGAAAGGAAGAAGAGAGAGAAAAAATCGTGCGCGGGAAAGTAGCAATATGTGGTAGCAATGATCAGGCCAACTATCAACAGGAGAAAAAAGACCAGGTAAAAAGAAAGTAACTCAAGGAGAAAATAGAAAAATATGTAAAAGGAGACGGGTGGGTTGAAATAAGGGTTGAAAGAAAAAAAACACTGGTCTCATGGATGGATATGTGACTCTTGCACCTACTTCCACTGCATAAACTTGCTTGAAAAATATCTATTTTTGATTAAGATCCGGTTCTATTTTTAAATTTTTTCTGCTGGTGGGCTTTTATAAAAAACAGAAAACTTTCTCATGAGTCTTTAACCACGCTCGTACATTCATTATGTTAATTATTTGAGTTTTAATGGAGAGCACTTTATCCACCCTAAAGCTATACTATTATCATATTGCCTCATCAAACCTCTATTTTCCTTCGTCACAAAACTTTCTTTACCTTTTTCTCTCGATTTTGAACAAAAAAATACAGCAACACGCAGAATTTTCTCTGCATTGCGTTTGTTTATTATTCTTGTCTTGTTTTTTTGTTCAAGCACACCATTTTCTCTCTCTCAATTTGTAAACAAAATTTTCGCTCTATTTTAAATTCTCTCAGAGTACTCTTACTTTCACCGCCCCTGAAAAGAAAAATGTGATGACGATGACAATCATTTTGAGTAAAAGTCGTGCCTAGAATAATCCTTCCTGTGACTACACGAAAGAAGGAAGAAATACCCGTTTCACACTTGCCACTTTTAAGCACTGCGTAGGAAGTAGTGTTAGGATCCTGATGATAGCTTTTGAGCATCCGCATTTCCGAATATCCGTATTCCGTAACCGCCTATGGGTCACAGTTCTGGACGAATTGACTTCAGAGTTGGCACATGGAATTCGTTTAGACGGATTTTAGATTCCTTTTGATTTTCAAACCTACATGAGGACGTATTATGTGGCAACCTCGCCAGTTCTAGCAGGTTTAATTCTTGGTCAAATAAAAAAGGGGGAGCGAACACTCATAACCTTCCGGTTTATACTTTCAGGGCCATGCTTGTACAGTTTTGATTAACTTTTCATTACATGGACATGCCAGCAACTTCACAATGGAACAATTTAAGGGGTCAACAGACTTGTGAGCCAAAATGACTTCATGATCAGTAGGGTTCCGAAAGAGTTAAGATCCAGAGTTTGCAGTTTCTCATACCTTCGCTTCAAATTTGGCACATATGTTCTCAATGGGTCCTTGTTAGATTGGCCTGGGCCCCAATGAATGTCGAAAGTGTTCCTTTCACTGTCACATTATTGTTAGCACTGCTTCATTATTACCATTGCAGAGGCCTATACGAGTTACTAAACATACTATTTTGTTTGCAATCATAAATTTTGAGCTAAAAATATACTCCATCGTGAGCGTTTATTGAAAAATAAGATAATTTTCGTAGATCATTCATTTATGACATTAAGTGTTTCTCTCTCTCTCTAGCGCGAGAAGCCAAACACTGTTACCCCATAAAAATTGAGGGGCTATACGCATTCTTTGTCATAACTTAATTCTAATCATAGCAAATTCCGCAAAAAACCAACAAAAAAAACACCCACTACTCGTCTGAGTAAGTTCTCTTTTGTATCACACGATATATTGCACAATCCCAAATTCAATTTCGTGTTAACAGCGGATGGTGACATGGCACAAAATTGATGAGTTTTCCTTCTTCTTTTTTTACTCTAGGCCAAGTCACTCCCAAAAATGAGTAATAATGTGGATACTGTTGCGAGAAGAAAAAAAGTGTTTTTGTCGTTTTTTTTCGTTCTTCTGATGCCACTGTTGATGATGCAATAAATTTATTACAAGATCGTTTCTCTTTTATTATATTGTTTTTTTCTTCGTTTGTGATCTTTCGTTCACGAGTAATTAGGCGCAACACTGCATTCAAAATGCGACATCGCTTTTAATAATTTTCTTTTTGTGCGATAGAAAAGCAGGAGAGAGTGAGAGAGTCGACGACTTTCGTGCAGAGCGCATTATTATTATTTTTTGTTTCGAGGGAAAACAAAAAAGAGTGAGCTCTGCCACGGACAAGTTTAATAATCCTTTTGTTTTCTGAGAAAATATCAAGAAGGGTGTGACTCGCACAAGAAAAATATATAAAACTACTACCGAGAAATGGTAGCAAACAACTTTATTTCATCGTTTATTATACATAAAGGAGTCTTATTTTCGTAAAGATCATTACGCCATTAGATTATTTCGTAGGCTAGGGTAGGCAAACTTCTTAACAAAGCGCTGGTTCAGAAAACTTGGCATATTTTCTTTTTTGTGTTTAAAGGAGTTGTTCTCATGGATTCCGCGCTATAATTTTTTGTGCGTGCTAATCTTTACGACGACGAACAAAAAAACCAGTTGCACCCGGCTGTCTTGAAGAAGCGAAAGCATGCAACTGTAATATGTTTAATTCATGCGTGGAACGGCGTTCAGAAATAGCATTTTCTTTCATAAAAATTTTTTCTTTCGCCACTTATTTAGAATGGCTTAGCTATTTCTGTCCATCTCAGTGGAAAACGTTGAGCTTAAAGGACAAAAGCTTTTTCAAAAACGTGGAAATAATTTCATTCTCTTCCGCTTTCATTCCTCTAGACACTGTCTCCTCAACGTTTTTTGGCTCCTTTGTTTTTTCGAAAATTCCTTGAAAAATATTTTCTCTTGGCTGGGCTCTTTTATTCCTCCAACCACAACCTTTTCCTCCGTTTTCCCTCTGCTGTATATATTTTTGAGTATATATCTTTTCTCCGTTTTGCGGTTATATTTTCCTCCGGACATCCAAAACTTTGTGTTGGAAGAGAATAAAAGTGAAATCCGGTTCTAGTTGGAATGCACACGATGAAATATAAAAAAAAAGATCATCAACAGAAGCAGGAGCAGCAACAGCAGCACCGCATTAAAATTAACCCAATGAATAAATAATTAGCACTTGATCTCCGTTTTGAGTTGATGACGAGGACGAGATCTCTCTCTCAAATTTCTCCTTTTGATCTTTCTAGTCTCCTCCAAAATGGATGATCTTTCGTTTTTCCGACCAGGGTTGTACAGACCACCAGACCACCAAAAAAGCTACTTTTCTCTGGAAAGGTTTTCTATTTTAAAGTGCTATCATGCGGTTGTCATCACATACCAATCTTGACAGGCCCGAGTACCTGCAAAAGGGAAAAAGAACTTGGATAAAACGGGTAGACAAGCTGTAACGACTCAAACATGGCAACGTTACAATTTTTTTACTTTCGGAGAAAAAACTGGTGCAGCCTGTAAAAAATTGATGAGGGCTTTAGCAAACATGCAAAATCTTTAGACTAGTACGCCAGCATCTTTATTGAGAGCTGAAATAAAATGGGAAACAAGGGGCTTTGCTGGGGATTTTTTCGTAAGAAATGTTTCCCTGTTTGGAATTTTCGTAACATGACTAGGTTTTCAGTGTCGTTAGGGAATAGCGATGATGGCATGAAATGCCCAGAGGAAAATTGAGATCTGGAGAGAGCAGATCAAATAGCGGCACATCACCACACAAGATATATTCTACTGCGGAGAAAATGTTAAAAAATAGTCAAAAAATATATAAAAGGAAAGGCAAGAGAAAGAGAAAAAAGGGTTGATATTTTGTAACAAGGGGAGATCCCACATGGCATCAAGATTATGACAGAAGAGACTCGAAAAACGAAAATGAGATTGGGTTACAACAAAATAATATGTGTAAAAAGAGAGAACTTTTTAAAGAGGAAGAGAAGAAGGAACAGGAGCAGTTTGTCCTTATTTTTAGTGTCAGGACACAATACGAACACAGTTCAATGTAACATCTTGGGTTCAAAATGATGAATCTTAACGAGCATAGGCTTAAAACCTATAAATCAGATGTATATTAAAACTGTAGCACATAAAAATTGCCATTGTTTGTATGGAGAAATCCAGCACAAATTAGAATATGTGCATGTTTTTCCTGTAAATTTGATGTAGTTTGTTTTTGTTTGAATGACTACATGTTTCCTGGTTTGAAGGAAGTCTGATCACCTTTCATTTTATATTTTGTGTTCTGTAAACTCCTCCCTCGTTTCGTTTCCAACCCTGTTGGGTAGTTTACACGTAACAAACAAAATCTAAAAAATAAGCTTGTCCATTTCCAGGTTGTTTGTTCTCTCTCGTTTCCTCTCGTCATTAAAAATTTACACCCTCTGGTCGTGTTTGGGAATAGTCACGCCAAAAACTTTGTTTTATACTTTTCCCTTTTTCCTCCAACATACCATCATCCGTACAACATTCCAGTGTGTTAAACTCGACGAGTTTTCTCCAGGAGAAAACTTGCTTTCTAATGTGATGAGTAAAAAAACTGCCACTGGCACTCATCTTTTCACTCAAAACAAAAAAATTATTTCAATATTTACCTCATTTTCTTAGAGACGGCTTCAGCCAAAAGAAAAAAACCAACAGGTTTTTTATGGGAAGAAGAAAAAAAAACTTTCTCAAGGATTTTTTTTCCTGAAAAAAGTATTAATCACTTCTTATTATCGTGACACATTCAACCCTCCACTCGGTTCTGTGTCGAGTTTTTTTCCGTCATCGTCTCCCTCATATTTCTTCATTTTTGTACTTTTTGCACCAGCTTCTCCAGTGGGATCATTTTCCCATCAACTTTCCTGACAGTATATTTTTTCGCAGAGAAAAAAAAGAACAACAAGGAAATATTGTCGCAGTGGCACTTCACTCTATGCTTCAAACTTTCACTCTGGTAGTCCGCAGTGTTACCACCTGATGAACATTTTTTTTCGTCAGGATCCCTCGAGATTGCACAAGATATAGTGGAGCACTTGAGTGTTACGTAACTGTGGCGAAAGCAAACACTTAAAAAAAGAGAAAAGTCATCTTCTCTGAAAGGCTGACAAAAAAGTAGCAAAGTAAAAGAAAAAGCAGTTATAGCGAGGTTTATTCCTTTGTCCAACCTTTTCTGAACGAATATGTTTTATAATAAAAGCTGTTAAGCCACAGCTATAATGACGAAGCTGAAAGAAAAATACTAAAGAAAATGCTAAAAAAAGAAGCACAAAGAAAACTCTGAGAAAAATTTGCAAAAAAGTAATAAAAAACCGAAAAGGATTGCATTGAAACGCCCTAAATAAGAGTTAAGAGAAAGAAAAAATTTGACCCCTGACT
>VICI01001137.1:0-25500 GCA_019593645.1 Akabosia matsudoensis | reverse complement strand
GATTTTGAGGCCGGTATAGAAATGGAGCCGTTATAGAGCAGGCCGTTATAGAATGCAATTTAACATTGAAACGCCTATTACGAAATTCGGGCGACAAGAAAGCAGGACGGTATAGCGAGGGAGCCGTTATAGAGCAGGCCGTTATAGCCAGTCCCAACTGTACATACTGTGACTGTGAGCCTATGATATTAATCTTAGCACAATTAAGTTTTACCTCTGGAGGATTCAATCTAAAGTTATTCAGCTTGGAAACCGATAGTGATGGTTTATGTAAAGAACTGTGTTTGCAACATTCCAGAGAGTACTTCGTTGCCCTCAGTTACACGCACATACACTTGGTATCTATGCAACTACACAATTATGTGCTATATGCCCAGTTCTTGACAGGAAGAGTTCGATGAAAATGCAATTTTTTGCATAATACATTCAAATAGACATGGAAAATTTCGATTAAATATATATATAATTCGTCATTTACTGCAAGCCGGAAAGACGGTACACAAGCGATACTAAACGGGTAGATCGATGACGACAAACTGGCATATAGAGGAGACAGATGATCCTACGGAGGATAGCAGAGATGGTAACGCACGCAACCGGTAACCGAAGAAGTTTCTGTTTAAGCGAATTCTCAAGCAATTGCTGAACAAGGATTGGCTCATGTTCGCTTCTGACTAAACTCTCGAGTATCGTCCTATCTTTTCAGCAAGATTTTGACGCGAATGTGAATCGGCCAAATCATATGCGACCTGAAAGTCGACCTCGGCAAGAAATCCAAGCAAAGTGGTAAGCGACGACAGTACAGTACTTAAGTATCTTCTAAATGCAAACTTGCTCTCTATGTCGACGGAAAAGCGGTTCGAAATTTTGTTTAAATATCACTGTTATATTTGGTCGTGGAAAATTCAGGTAGACCTTTCGTTTCCTAAGTAGAAAAAAACTATCGCGAACGTACTGAATAATTTTGCTTGAATAAGTTTAACATGCAGATAGACGAATAGTTAACTTATAAACTAGAAATTGACTTAATGGAATGGGTATAATAATCTCCCATTTTGAATTTAACAGTCACCGAATCTTTCCGTTAGGTCATTTATTTTCCCATAAAACAACAGTTTGACTCGCGGCAGGAAAGAGTAGAAAGAGATTGAAGCGTGAATCGCCGTTGACCTCTCGACAAAGAGGAAGTGCAGCTATAAGCAGCAGTTATGAGTAATGAGTTATCACAAATTAAGGTAAAACTGCAAATCTTCTCCCTCATATCCGGCAATCGAGCAAGTTTGTGACAATCGAAGACAATCTGGTTGCAAATGGCTGGTTAGCCCAACTGGTAAACTGTTATATGACATTCTCCGACTGGGAACTTCTGGCATCTGGCAAGCGACACTATTGATGACAACAGTGCTGCCAGTCGCTTGCATACCTCCGGATTGTAGTGAACAACATTTTTGTTTCTCGTTCTTACCTCGCTAATGTATTGCTTTCCTTTCTGCTGACAATGCTCTGTTCGAGCCTGACTGAGGTGTGGTGTGTAAGCAAGGCATCAAGCCATTGCCTTTACAGTAACGCGCGTTAAGCTGCACTGCTGTTTATCGTCAAAAGAAGAGGTCTGATACTTGGTTTTTGGATGAAGTAAAACCATATCGTTTCTTAAGGTCACAAAATTCTTGACAAGCTTTTCGTATTTGATAATTCTTTCAAGTAGATGAGTACGATTTTCAGATTCTCCCTGAATGCGATTTGATCATTTTCCTGGGTGAATTCGATGAGGGGCCTGCGATAAAATATTGATCAGAAAAAATATATGAACAATAATAATTATGCATTGAAATTAATTTCCTAGCTTGATAACACCAACTTGAGCTCTTCTTCGGCAGAAATCTGATTCAGGGGAATGCAGCGAATCCATGGCTTCATTGGTGGATAGAAAAAGTGAATGCAGTCAATTCATACGCGGAACACAAGGGAATTACAGAGAAACATATATTTAAAACGGAACCTATAAGGGTACCGCAACAGCTGCTGGAAATCCAAGCGGGATTCGTTAAAAAATTCGGAAGTGTTCAGTTTTGGCATGATCTTTTACCTTTTTTCCAGCCATTTTAAATGATTACGTTTTTACAGCTTCGAAATTCTATGTTTGACTTTTAGCGTACTGCGCATCCGCTAGATCTGCGCGTTTACTTGATATTTAAATTAAATTTTCGCGCTTATAGGGCAAAGGACGGAAATAGGGCATCACAAAATTACCTGTCCCATAATGGAAGACAAGAAGGCATTGTCTTTTGGGTGTGCAGAAAGATACCAGATCGAAAGTCCGATTAATCGATGGCGTCCAGCCGAGTTTGTAGAACACTTTGAGGATGTCCAAGGACACGAGGCGTTGGCATTTCCACATGAGTCCTCAGTCCCCTCGGAGATCCGGATATCCATATTTCAAGAACACACTCAATACCCAGGGATTTTGGGCGACACACCAAGACCTGTCCAATTGAAAACTGAGCTTCAAGGCTCAGAAATTGGATGATTGACAATAAATATTGACATTTATGCGAATAAATTAAACAGGTGTGAGTATTTTTTCAGGACTAAATAAATTAAGATTATGATATTAATCCTTGTCATAAAAGTACTGGGCCCGGTGTCATAAAGGCTAAAATTAATCATTAGTAGTGAGTAGTGATGAGTCCATGGATACTCATCACAAAAAAATGATTATTTCGCAAAAAGAGTGATGAGTACTCAAGCAGATGATGAGTATTTCATGATTAGTATGTATTTTTAGTATTTCATAATTTTTGATCACAATCAATAATTAGAAAATGTGTCTCAAGTTGTTTTAAAATGGATTCGAAATTGGCTTTACCTTTTTTCATCAAAGAAAGAAAAGAAGTATTGTTTGGAAAATTCAAAGGTTGCAAGCAAACCAATGAATTGAAGCAAGTTGAATGGAAAAGTGTAGCAGATAAAGCAATCCAACTCGGGATTATGAAGCCCGATAAGAATTGGGACTATGTTCGTAATTCCATCTGGGGGAATTGGAAATCCCGAACCTTGGTAAGATTTATGAATTTAAAGTGGCTGACGATAGTAAACGTATGGTTTTATGGAATGACTTTGCATAGGCTAAAGTCGATGGTTCAAAGACTACGGGAAAAGCCGGTGGAAAAAACTGCACGTTGACCGAGCTAGATATGTGGTGGTATACCAAGTGGTTTTGGATATTTTGGGGAAAGACACGGCAGTAGTTACTGGGTTAGGTCTACCGGAAAGTATGGATAGTGGCGATGAATATGAAAATAATTTAAACCATGATGATGATGCATTTTCCCTTCCATCCTTGAGCAGCCCCAGCACTAGTTCCAGTGCAATGCCTAATATTTCTAAACGATTAAATAAAAAGAGGTATTTGTTTATGATCTTAGCAAATTAAAACTTCCATTTACATGTTTTATACAAAAATGTTCCCCTACAGGTACTCCGACCCAGCCTCTCACCTTTCAAATACTGAAATTAAGCGACAAAAGAATGAGTTGCAGTTAAAAATCATGCAAATGGAGTATCGCAAGTTGAGTATCGAGTTGTTTAAGTTGGAAGAAATGCATGGATTAGATCTGGCCGCGCCGCCAATCATAGTTACATTTAGAGAGTGGTCGCCCTTTCTATCGACATATTGTTCTTCATTTATCGTAGGAGCTGTATTTGTATTAATGTCCCATCCACAGCGCCCGCTACTAATGGGAAACCGGACATCTTAAAAAATCGTTTCGCGACATTTTGCGGGTTTTTCGGCCAACGAACCTCGGTTTTCAAAAATTTATCCACTATTAAGTCGCAAACCGTGTGGAGATTTCTTTGTATTGTGTTGGACGATGTTGTACCCGAGCCAAGCCAGTGAAAAGTATTCAGTATTTTTTGCTCGGCAGTCATCGCACAGTTTCTTCCGGTTTGGGGGTGTAAATACATGGCTATTGTACAGTATACTCTTTCAAAAATGGCTGTACTAACTCTAAATCTATCAAATTTTATCATATTAGTATATGCATATTGGAATGTATATGTTAACAGTTTTTTAAAATATTACCTCATTTTAAAGTTCACACCAACAAAACCATAATTAATGCGTGGTCGAAAATTCCGTGCCTGCTTTTGGGCTCTAGCAATGTCTTCATTTTCAGAGTCGGAACTATCATAGCGCAAAGCTCGAGAAGATGAGGAGCACATTTTTTAAAAGCTTAGTTCGTTTTGTTGACACAATTTTGCAAGAAAAATACAATTATCAAAGTGTACAATTGAGTAATCATCATCTGCTTGAGTACTCATCACTCGTTTGCGAAATAATCAATTTTTTGTGATGAGTATCCATGGACTCATCACTACTCACTACTCATGATTAATTTTAGCCTTTATGACACCGGGCCCTGGCATTTATTATGATAAAAAACACATTATTCCTTAAGCTTTAAAATCAACACGTTGAATTTTTTTACTAATGAACGTCCACTGAAGGGGATGATAATGCAGAAATGTTTGCTAGTGTCTTCCTCATCCTTGCCAGAGCTTCTTTTAACAATACAAACTTGGCGTTCTGTGCTTCGATGGTTTCCAGCCGTTGTATCTCCTGTTTCAACAACGTAAATTCATCGTCCTTGGTGAATCTGGAAACCAGGATAGCAATAAATCTTAAGAGTGTACATTTAATTGCAAATCTAAAAAAATTTAGGGATATGGTAACTTACACATTTGGTCCTTTTACAGCTTCCTTTGAAGTTTTCCCACCCTTTACCGTTTCCTTTTTTATTTCAGAAGGCGTTCCCGTTGTCCACTGAAAACTCAAATATATTATTTAAAGAAACTTTTCTTGAATATTACAAGTTTTCATCTTGTAGAACGACGACGGAGTCACAGGTGTAACTGGAAACTAGTTATATTTTGCTATAATACGGTACATTCACTTTAAAGGTTTTAATACAGCTAAATATGTTTTGAGGTTGAACCGTTACGTTTTCTAATGTCGTGATTTTTTAAACCTAAAATACGGCTGCACGTCGCTGAACAATCAACGTTCTGGATTACGAACACATGAGACAAAAACTGTGAATACGCTGAATCTAACACGCACGTAATATTGTGCAGAGTTGCTTCAGGTCGTTAACCATTTCCTATCGTTTTTCCTATTCTGCCGTCAAATTCAATTGAGAACGGCACGAATATTGTAGCCGCAGGACCTCAAAAATGCTATGCGAAATGCGTTGTTACGTAATTTGGTTGGCTGGTAACAATGTCGGACGGACGTCTAAACCTTTCGATCTAAAACCGCCACCCAATTTCTTTCCCCATCGCGCATGTTTCCCGTTCGAAATACTACGCAACAAGAACTTTTATCTTATACAACCATAGCGACCAAATACATACATGCAAATATGTTGAGATTATGTGTTACATTTGATTTGAAAATATGTGTTTACCGTTGCAAATGAATTAACATGGGCAAGGTTACAGTAATTATTTTACTACTTTCCTTCCGTTTTCATTCAGAACGGTTTTGGCTGAACTGCTTTCCATAGCTTGGCTTGATACTGTTTCCTTCTTCCATGTATTCGTGGCAATTTCTCGACCAAGTTCGATTCTTCAATTGTACTCAGGGATAAAGGAACATTATCCACCTCTCTTCGGTTTTGCCTGGTTGTGATTGACACCTTTTGTATTGACCCTTTTCTTAACATACTTACGTTTTCAGCGAGAAATCCAGTAAAAACTAGGCCTAAATCTTTCCATTCACTATTATGTCTCTCTTGTAGGCTTATGGCTGAAAGAATTGTCTCTGTAGGAATGTCTGTCGCAAAATTAATGATGTGACGTCTAGTTTCGATTTTATCACTGAACTCGCTAGCACAAAATGGACATATTCCATCAAGCTTTGAATGTTTTTCTTTCGATTTAAAAAAAAAGTTAGAGTAGAGAAGTAAAAAAAATTGAGATTGTTTGTATAGATTAATAATCTGGTTCCACTCGGTTGTCATTATTAAATGATGAAGAAGTACTACGAGTGTTGATTCAAAAAAACGAAGAAGAAGAATAATCTCCCGAAGAAGGCTGAAGCATATGGCCGAAACGTTGGGAAATTTGTTTTTGAATAAACACTCGTAGTATTTTCCTATTTTCATCATTTAATTTTGACGACCGAGAGGAAGCAGATTTTTAATCTATAGAATAACTTGAGAAGCTGTCATCATTTTCGTTATGATTCGAAGATCAGAGAGAGTCTGCCTAAATTGTAGTTAGAGCTATTACAAAAAGATCGTTAATTGTAGTAGTTGACAAACCGTCATTGTTGTTAAAGTTTGTTTAAGTTGATCTGTCTTTCAAGTCCTTTCATTTCTATACCGTAATATCATCAACCTGAAGCTTATCTTTTTCGAACAAAAAGTCAGTCGTAACGACGGTTAGTTGTACGCGACAAATTTGGTGTGCTGTCTCGTGGAACTGGTGACCTGCGGACTTGGTGGATAGTTATCTGTGGTTTTTTAATTTGCAAACGGACTCTCAAAAAGAATAAGATACTACAACAGACTTAATCTATAAATCAGTATTTCTAGGAAAAACAAAGACGGTTTGCTCCTGATGAGGAGTTTCCTGTAACATATACCGCCGATAGAGTATCGATGCTTCTCAGTACGTATGTATTAGCATTTGTCCTTAGCTCTTCAGCTAAGCTTTTTTCCTTGGCATTTTAACTAAGCCTTTCTGTTAAGCATTTCTCCTTATTAGTTTAGCTAAGCATTTTCTTTTGCCGTCAGCTTCGTCATAATAGCGGTGGCTTAATAGCTTTTATTAAAGAACATAATTGAGCTGTTCATCTGTGCAGCTCAATAAGGATTATTCCTAGACTGTAAGGGAGTTCGAGTAGAGGGGATCGAGTGCTGAGCTTCAGGGTTCGATATCGGATGGTCTGAATTACGGGCTCGGGTGTCGGATTAAGGGTTCAGGTGTTGGATTTTGGGGTTCATGTGTCGGATTTAGGGGTCCGGATTTCGGGCTCCGGGCGACGTCGAGTTGCAGAAGGAACCGAAAATGAGTTGAGTGCGGGAATCACCTTTTTGCATATTCTCAATAAAACTATATAGAACTAGCATAATCAATTAATCCGTCGATTAAAATTAAGTATGCCGTAGTATTAAAATTTGGTTCTTTTAGTTTAGGTGATTAAATTTTTGCTTGGAATTTTTAGGAAAAAATGGTTAGAATGTGTACGAAATGTTTGTTCAAAACTGGAATAATTAAATTAGTAAATTAACTTTAATGGAGATTTTTCATTAAAAAACTTATTTTTGTGCATAATTAGACATTGAAAATGATTGTGGCCATGAACTGGGCCTTCGTTGATGTTTTGAAACGAATGTTCGTTGTTGAAAAATCTTAAAATAACTGTATATAAGTGCTGTACTGACAACAATGAAATAATGGATACAAGTGGAAAGACCTGACATGAGTTTAAAGTACGAGCGCAAATAAGTAGTATCTTTATTATTTGTCGGTTTACAAATTTTATTGCACAACATGACATATATTCTTACCTCTTATTGATCACATAAATATTACCTTCAAAACCTTCAACAAGTTATATAATTTCGTACAATTTCATCTTACCCAAGGTCGCTTGTAAAAAAGGTCATGGTAGCAAGACCAATGTCATACATATATTATTACAATATGATTACGTATCTGTTCCAAGATTACTCGTCATGTTTTAGCAGTAGCAATTCATGCTGATGTTGCGGAAAGTGTGTTTAGTTGTGTGTCATAGAGAGAAAAGGGAACTTGACACTTATATGGCGTTCAGTTCTAATAGCTTGCGAAGGTCCGCTCTAGCCAGCATAATGCCATTATCCTTTCTTGTCTCGACAAGATTAAAACACTCTCAGGGTGACCCCTTCCTTTGGCTGATTTAACTGCAGGCGTGGGCTTGGGGACTGCAACAAGATGTCTTCCAGGATTCAACGGTTCATCGTCGTATATAATGCAATCGTCGTTTTGCTGTTCGATATCGTCGTCTTCCGCTGGAAGCTCTTCTCAGCCGAATGCAATTGGATGAGATCTGTCAATGACTCGTCCCTATTCAAATTGTTACTATCAACCATCCATTGACCTTCTGATGAACTTGACTGACGGCCACTTTGGTTGGTTTCCTCCTCCGAGTTCTCCTCTGACCTTCTCCTCTTGAGTAATTTCACTCTATTGGCAAGCCTTATCCCCACCCCTTGACCATTTAACTACATCTATCAGTAGCTCCATCCGCCTCCATGAACTGTATTTCGTCAAAACTCATCTGAATAAAAGAATTGGGTGCAGTCAATAGTCCATACAAAATCGGAAAGTCCTCACAACGCTCCGTATTATTTCCTCCTTACTCGGACCCACTTATTCCTCTTTCTATCATATTTCAATCATTTCCACATTCTCACGTTTAATCCTCACTTCATTCTCAATAAAAACTTCCGTTTCCTTTTGTCTTCAAATCAGCCAACAACATATCCCCGTTAAAAATCTTGTTTCACTTTTAACGAAAATTCGTTCAAGCATTTTTTAAATTTTTGATTGCATATGGGGTAACGCTTGTAGACTTAAGTATTTTTAGTTGCTTGAAACATTCTTATCATGGTTCCTGGATTTTCAATCAGAAATGATATCCATGTGAGCATTTAAGTTTTATTTCAAACTGAGTTCATGAACCAGATGATCTGATTTTTGATGACCTGAACAACAGACGTATTATGTCAAAGCAAACGCATGCGTGTTAAAAACGTGAAAGGTCTGTTGTGTCGAAGGGTGTTTGATACATCGTACATCATATCATGAAAAACATAACCAGTTAAATCTTGGTCCATCTAGGAGGCACCGACCACCATCAGCGGTGGCCACCAATAGCAGCATCGTAATGATTGATTTAAATAGCCATGCTATTCCTTGAAGTGCAGATATTCCGCAAGTAGCTGCCAGTATATAAGAATACCAACTAACATTTAGAATTTAGAGCTAACGGACGAGAAATAAAATTGCCTGATAATAGTTAGACTAGACTCTTCCACGCATGCAGCGCTGTCTGGTTAAATGTGGGCACTTAATACTATATTCCTCATTACAGTTTTATGCAACGAACAACTTATGTGGACGTTCCTATCCAGCTGAATATGCTAACCAGTGACTACGTTATAAAACTGATTTAACATGACGCCAAGCAAAGAAAACTTCAACATCTAAAGTTTTTCACGGAAACTGATGTTGTCCTGGAGCTTCAGCCTGGGCACGCATACCATCTTCATTCTGGTTGATTTATTTTATGCGTCTTACCGGACATTAGAATTACCTAGCAAAGTCTTAAATGTACTCCCGATTGTATTTAAACAGTTATCTATGAGCTGTGAGCCATTTACTAAGAAAATTTAAAAAGATCACAAAAAGTCACACTTGGCATTTGAAATGTTCTATGAGTGCTTAGAGAATCCTCGTAAATTACAAAAAAGCATTGAGACTTCCCATGTGTCCATAGAGGAAGGGATATAAAAACATGAGGTACTTCTAAGAAATCGTTCAGTAGTTCGGCTTTTATTTTCTCGAGAGATGTTTTTACCGCTCACAGTAAGTGACATGTATACGACGATCATATCACTTTAATATGAAAAGGCAAATATCTGAGACTATCCTTTTTTTATCTCTTTGTCGGCAGGATTTAGGAGAAAATGTACGAATCATTCACAGACTCTCTTAACAATTACCAACAAAACATGAAAAAGGTTTTCCCTAGTACCGAGAGGCTATGATAACAATTGAATAAGAGGACGTCATACAAGGGCATAATGGACTTTTCCGATCCTCGTTACCTTTCCAATTGATCAGCTCCCTTTTGATGGATTTTGGGCAAGTTTACCAAACAGTATCGTGTAAAAGGAATGATAACGAAGCTTATGTAGGATTTTCGAGCACTTAGGGCTGCAGTGTTTTAGCTCCCAGTCGAACTATTGTCGTTAGAATTCAGTCGCAGTTGATTTGTGATTTGTAGATTGTCGTTTGTGTTCCATTTCCGTTTCAAACCATAATATTCGCATAAAGAAAACGCAGGTGGAACAAGACATACTCTTCTACGAACAAAATATGAGCCATGCGGAAAGTCCCTTGTAAGAGTATAATGGCGTAAGGGAAAGTCAAATAAAAGATATTCTCGTGCAAGTTTTGAAATACTTTTAACCAGTGTGCAGCTATGAATAAAGCCATATAAAGTTTTAAATAAGCTTTAAAACCCGTGTAGGAAAACCCTCTTCTGATACTTGACAAAATAAAGAGTGTGTGTGTAAGTGCGAGTGTAATTGTGTATAATTCAAACTTGTGTCTAAAAAGTCGTTTTAAAAAATGGTCTGTGCCTTTTACTGACAAAATAATTTCATCAAATTAGAGCTAAAAAATTACTATAATATATAGTGTGAAGTGAAGATCATCAATAAAGTTTTAACAACTGATTAAATAAAGTTGACTTTAAACAGATAAAATAGAAGGCAGTGAACTAATCTGCATAATGAGTCAGTTGCAACGTACACCACCTTCAACAAGCAACAACGGTACAAGAAAAAGTACACATGTACAACCTACCAGTGCGGAAACCCATGATGACGCGAATCCAAAATCTGTGGAATCATTCGCGGATATGGTGGAATACTTTTCAAACAAGTTTAACGAGGTGCTCAAGGCAACCACAGACATACAGAGTGGTATTGCCAACATAAATGGAAAAGTCCAAAAACTTGAGGAAGATGTAGTTACACTTGGACACAAACAGAAAAATCAAGGCGAGGAGATTGACAATTTAAGAGGTGACCTACGTAACATACAACACATGCAAGCTCAAATTTATGAAACCTAGGAGAGAATGAAAAGGCTGTGTAAAATACTAATACATGGCATAGAGGAAAATGACAAGCAGGACGAAACGATGAAACAGGTAATTCGTGAAGTTTACGGACCATCAGTACCAAAATTCGCACATTATCGTATTGGCAGGGAAGGGCATCGAAAAATAAGACCTTTTAAAGTCATCTTCCCGTCTATTCAGGATGTAGATAAAGTTATGCAGAATAAGGATATGCTGAAGACATCACAGCACTTCAGTAAAATCTACATAGGAACGAACTATACTGCAGCGCCAAGAAGCACGGAAAAGATGGGAAAATACTCAAGCTAATCATGTACCTGCCGAATTGCAGTATGGGTCAAGATCGTCAAAAGTTAGAAACACTTTGTCTCATCATGCCCCAAAATCTAAAGAAACGCCTAAACGGGGAAGAGCAGAGGAAGAATCATGGCACACACCCAGTCCAAATAAAAGGCTGAATTACGGAAAGTAAATGAACAGTTTTAGTACGAGTGCCACAGATAGCCCTGACATCACAAATTTACGAAATGACTGACTGAAAACCAGCAAGAATTTAACCTTACAAGCGAATATACTTCATATAATGCACATAAATCTACGATCCATAAATGGAAAATACTATGAACTTATGAACACAATTGAAAATAAAAAATGCGACATCATGTGTGTCAGTGAGACATTCCAAAAACGATCAAATCTTACCGAATAACTCTTCTTATGACATTTATAGAGCAGACAGAACATATGAGCAATCATTGAAGCATCATGGTGGTGGAGTTGCTATATTCTGCAACAAAGCATTAACAACCAAAATCTACAAACTTGACTGTGCACAAGCGATCATATCTACGTCTTTTGTTGAAACTGTGATTATAACAGTCAAAATCGGAAAAAGAAAATCATTTCTTGTTAGCAGTGTATATGGGCCTCCTAAGTATGACCTAAAAACATTAATGCATGATATCAATGCTATAGATATGCTATGTGACGAACTTGGAAAGTGTAAGAGAGCTTATTTTTTACTTGGAGATTACAATCTTAAGGATGGAATTGCGTACAGTAAACTGGAACATGTCCTAAGGAAAAATAGAGCGAGGCAAGTCATTACTGAACCAACTCGGGAAAGAATATTCTAGATTTATTTATTACCAATGAACCATCGTTATGCCTAAATACCAAACCAACTCCTGTGCACACTGCTGTTCACTTAGGTATAGAAACATATCTTAACATTATGAAGCCACTGAAGAAGAAAGTAACGTTTACGTACAAAGACTTTAAAGCTGTAAAGAATGCTGCTATTAATAATGCATTTACGGAGAATGCCAAAGATTTTAATTTCGCATGTGGTATTGAAGAAAGTTTTACGCATTTTAGCAAAATCATGAACTCATTGACTAAAGAATGCATTCCTTTAAAATGTAAATCAGTGAATGCCTGCAGTAAAATAACAAAAATTAGTGAAAGTACAAAGATGTTGATAAAAACACGTCATGAATGTTTAAAAAAAATATCAAATCGATGGTAAAAGCTACTCTGAAATGTACACATATTAAAAGCGACAAGTAAAAATTGCGATAAAAATGATACAAAGATTATGTATCAATAAAAAATAGCAGAAACGAGTTTATGGGAAACATTAAATAAATTTACAAAAAAACTGCAGTGAGAAATGAACATTTCAACGCTGATGAAATAAACTCGCACTTCACAAACATATCAAATAAACTTGTTGACATTAACTTACCTGCATTACTACCTACGCAAATCGAGCAACGTTTCAATGTTAACACGATCTCGAACCATGACTTAATACGAGTTTGGAGAAAAATGAAAAACAAGGAAAGTAAAATAGAAGACTGTCGGAAGACATTAAACTTAACGTTTAATGTGCTCATGAAAAACATGCTATTTCAAAACATAGTAGTGAAAATGATAAATTCATCTTTAGTAGAGAGATTTGTTCCACAGTGTTTAAAAACTGCTAAAGGGATACAAGTGCCTAAATTTGCGAACCCGAAATCTGTAAATGAAATAAGGCCAATAAGCATTCTACCTGTAGTAGCTAAAATAATGGAAAAATGTATTTATGATTAACTGATTCGCTTCAATACACAGCATGACATAATTTACTACTACCAATTTGGTTTTAGACCACACAACACTGAGCACGCTGAGCTTACGATGACAAATATAGCCCGAGGTTGAATTGAAAATAATCAATTATATGCTGTTGTCAATCGAGACGTTAAAAAGGTATTCGATTAAGAGGCAATTACTCTTTCTGACGATGGAATACTATAATATTGACAGTAGCTGGTTCAAACCTTACATAGATATGCGACTACAATATGTATCTTTAAACGGATTAACCTCAACAATTATACAAACACATAGAGGATTAGCCCAGAGGGACGTTTAAGCTCGATTAGCTACTCCCTTGTTTCCAATGAGCAATCACGAGTACTGGAGAAATCATCACTGATCACTTTTGCGGTTGATGGCCAAATAGGAAAATGTAAAAGACTAGAAAGCATAGTTGAAGATTAAGCAATGCTGGAGAAAGATTGCAACAACATGAGCAATTGGTACACGGATGCAGATTTTGAATTAAACTCTGCAAAAACTGTGCTATTAATACATAGCAACATAAAAAACAGGTCAATTGCAATGAAACAACAGCTTAAATAGACGGCTTTACAATTCAGTGTAGTGAAAGTGTGAAATCGCTGGGGCTAATTAAGGAAATGGGGCTAACCTAGACACAACATATTGACAATGTGTATAAGCGAGGGGTGAAAACAATGTGGAAGCTAAAATTTCTGAGAACTGTGCTAACGCCTAAGCAATTAAAAATAGCCATAGAGACACTACTATTAACACAATTTTATTATATGATAATTGTATGGGGTGAAGCGAGTCAAACCAAAGTCTCTAAAATTGATAACCTCATTCGTAGTGCAAGACGATTGCTTGGCAATGAAGTGCAGGAGGAAACAAAATAGCTTATGTGCAAAGAGATACACGACTTCTAATGCGTCATGCTATGCAAAATAGAAATCCAAAAGTTCTTAACCATGTGTAAAATGAGAGTACAACGGTAGTGGTAAATACACGCAGAGGTGCAATTCATACAGTTGACAAGTTTAAATGTGAAGATAAGTTACAGTACAAGTGTTCGAAATTGTGGTTTAAATACAGGGATGACAAGCTAAGAGAAATGGAAACGGAAAAGGAATTTAAAGCAGCGTTAAAGCTAAAGATAAGAGAGTCGAGAAATAGTGATGAATGTGGATGTGATTTGAGTTGTATAGATGATGTGGTAAATGGTATTAGAAAAGAGTTCAATAGTGATCAGCCAATGTAATAACCCTGGGCGGGAGTTGGTGTCGACAAACTAATAATAATAATAACAAATCTGGCTGAGCAGCACACTCTCTATTCAGAGAAATAATTGACTCCCGATTTGGGCCCTCTTTGTTGACCGATTGGCCTGGAAATCAGTTGGGTTCTTGTTAGTGTCCTTAAGTCTCATTGTATTCCGTTTCATGTATTACTTTTTTCCCAGTGTGACAACTGACAGTGCTCCATAGTGCACGCACACGGTTGAATCAACGATTCATTTCGGTTTAAAAATGTGAGAGGTAAACCTTTTGTGTTGATTGTGTGGAACATTGGATGAATTAAATCAACTTGACGATTGTCGTGACGTGCGTTATTTCTTACAAACAAATAACCCTTTTCGTGCAGGCCAACAACATGTCAAATAACTCCTGTGGCTTCATTTATACGCCCGACCTGCTCTTTGTGGAACCACCTACCTCTCCAAATTATGATCCCAGTTCACCGAGATACACCCCTTCTCAACATTAGGGCTTTGGCTCCCCGGTTTATAACCCTTCTCTAAATGAGAGAGACCACTCCCTGAAATATATTCCAGAATCGCCGAGACATCATCCTAAAGTGCGTCACGGAGACAACTCGCCGAATTATATTCAAGATTCACCGAATTATATGTCTTACGACTATGCTGGAGACAACTCACCGAAGTACATTCCAGGTTCACCGAAAATATCATCCTGAATCGCTGAGGTATCATCCTACAGGGTGTAACGGAGACAATTCGCCACATTATATTCCAGGTTCACCGAAGTATATTCCCTCTGAATTTGTTGGAGGCAACTCACCGAAATCTTATCCTTCTGAATATGATGAAGCCAATTCACCGAATTATAATCCTTCTTAATATGCTGGAGGCAACTCACCGATTTATAATCGTTCTGGATATGATGAAGACAATTCACCGAAATATAATCCTTCTGAAAATGCTGGAGGCAACTCACCGACTTATAATGGTTCTGAATATGATGAAGGCAATTCACCGAAATATAATCCTTCTGAAAATGCTGGAGGCAACTCACCGATTTATAATGGTTCTGAATATGATGAAGACGATTCACCGAAATATGATCCTTCTGAATATGCTGTAGGCAACTCACCGAATTATATTCCGAATTAACCGGGATATCACGTTCGTTGGTAGGCTCCTGACAACCTCATCAAAGAATTTGTCGAATGCATCCATTATTATCGCAAGACATATTTCATATAACCACTTAACGCAGTTTCCGCCACACCCAACCCTGCTGATCTTTTCGTAAATAAAATCAAAGCCTCTTGTATCTGAACCTGACACTCCTTCAAACAACACGCTTTCGAACGATATTAACTATCTGTAAGCGTCGCTCTCAACTTTCTAATCCTTTTCGATATCGGTGAAATAATGAAGTTGTTTCTGTTATTCGGGAACATTTTGCGACATCTGACATTGTAATGATTGTGTTGTTGGTCATATGCTTGTGAATCAGGTCCTAGGTCATAAATTCATCGACAATACGGAATGAATTGTCATCATAAATATAACTCATAATTGTTTACATTATTCCTCGCTGTCTAAACATCATGCACATGTTCATATTTGTACTGTTTATTTAAAAAATCACAATACATTGTGACCAATTTAAGAAGGGTTACCGAAGTTTATAAAGACATTTTTAAATTGTATAATCACTATCGTTAGGCCGATAAAAATCAAAGTGCACACAAAACAATAATTTCTCTCGAACACATTTCAGATTAGTATAAATATCGGAGAATTAGACTGACCTCTTAATATAAACACACAGTGGTGGTACAGGCCATTGTAATCATAGTTAGTTTGAGTCTGTAGGTACAAATGTGTCATAAGTTTGCGTATACAAATGTTCAATTTGCCAGTTAAAATTATCCGAATCACATTCCTGGTACAATTAATATAAAGTCCTGAGTACTCATATCTATTAATATTTTCTATTATTCAAATCTGTAAACTTATTTTTCTCACTTGAATTCGTACGATTAAATGTTCTGCTTATCATTTAAGAGTTGTCCTGTGTTTGTGAACATATTTGAAGCTTTATTACTACCCAACATACGCTTGCGCAAACTTTTCGATAAATTACATTAGGAAATATGTATCCATCTCAACTTATGAGTGAAATTTTAAAAAAACATTTCATTTATGAAGTGGGTTGACAGGGATACTTTGTTTCCGAGGCTTGCCAGCTTGGTCACATTTGTGACGGATGGCGATTCGTTTTGTTGCAACAACTTCGTTGCCGATTTTAAGATCGCTGACGAACCGCCCCACCGCATAACTATCCCCTGCGTTGATAGCAACATTCCCCGTTTTACCACCATCCAAAGCTGCTGAAACGACATTTCCATTTTTCCCGCGTCGCTTGGTTCACCCTCACGTTTTTTGTCGTCACCCTCGAATTCAAAATCCGTATTAAATCTTGTTGAGCGATTTCCCTTCGTATTTCCTACGTTCTCAACCTCATTCTAATAGGAATTTATTTAAAGGGTTATACCCGTGGTGCATGCTCGTACTGTTTCACAGTTTTGAATCAGCGTTGCTCATGAAGTGTTTGATTGAAGAGACGGTTGAGTACTTGTACACATCGCTCGTGAAGTGCTTTGTTGAGGAGACTGTTTAGGATTGGTAGTCATCTGTTTAACGGGAATAGCAAAAAATACTTTTTAATGTCATAACTTCATTCAAACATCAAATTTTAACTTACCCTGGGCCGCAACAAGTTTACTGTGCCGCCGCTCTCGATTTTTATGATTTGTATTTCTACTTTGATGACTTCCCTCTCGATCCTTCGTACCTCAATAGATGCATCTCAATGATGCATGTATGTTAACAACGATATTGTCATATGCAGTTTTCCGCTGCATTTAATTGTAATCGTGTTATATTTTCCAGTGTAATTTTAATGAATATTACAATATCGTGGTAAACTCATGTCCACAACATTTTTTTCCTAAGACCTGTCGTAAATAGTTAGTATGCGATTAAAAGCTGTGACAATGGTCGAAAATGGATTTGAATACACAAAATTGGATTGTGAATAAGCGGATAAGAATACATTGTTTCTAAAAATAAAACGCTCGTGCATGATTCTCGAGGTAGCGAAAATCGCCTGTTTAAGGTTCGCTAAAAGACTATCCGCAAGATTCACTAAAACACGATCTGCAAGATTCTCTCAAACAAGTGCTGCAAAATGAGCTATACAAAATCCTCAGGATACAGTCAACATTACTTTCATAATCTATTAATCATACACGATGCAACCCATTGTTTCGAAACTTGGCACAAGATGTGCATTGAGCAGAAAAACAAGTATGCAAAATTTCATGTCTTTATGTTACAGTTTTGTTGAGATTTACGGACGGATAGACGGACAGACGGACAGACAGACATCCTCGACAATTGTATAAAGTAGCTTTCGCGACTTAATAAACATGGCAAAGGCCTGAATGTTTTATGGAATGGCTCATGACAGTGCACGTATGTATAATGCAAGAAAAGCTTAAACATGCAAAAACTTTTCAGCAGGGGGCCGTACAATTCGTACATGCCTTGCTGCATCGAGGGTAACATTACTTGTGGCCCGCAGAGGAATATAGGCACATGGGGAAAGGGCATAAACTTCTGTCGGATGGAGTCGGAGATGTAGGTGTTGATGCACGTAATGTAATGTACGTAATGAGTACTATCGAAATGTCGAATAAAAAATTCCCCAGTTACGAAGCAGTACCAACAACTCTCTTCAACTTGACGACATGGAGGGATGGTTCCTTGCTTGACAATCCATTGCTGTTTATTACAACAATGTGGTTAACTACTCCAAGTGGCTCTACAATACCAAACATTTTCGTGTCAGGTAATAAAGTTCCCATGTCCAATTCTTTATATTCAATTTTACATTACCAGCCATTTGTCTGATGATAACAGATAATAAATTCGACTCGTTATTGAAGAAAGACAGGAACGTATCATAAACAGATATAGTTCTTGCTACAGGATAAGAAAAAGTAAGTTCATTTTTAACAGAAAACATTCTGCAATGTGTCAGGTTCAAACGACAGTAGAAAAATTACTTTGCAACTCTGTATCGGTATACTTTAAATAAATCGGGCCATTCAGCTTGACAAGGCCTTGCGAGAAACTGAATGCAGATATATGCACGAGTTGTTACAATAACAGCTCAGTAAAGTTTACATGACATGACGCAATTTTACTTGGCCGAATGTTCCTAAAATCAGTCTAGGAAGCAAATAAAATTCACGTTTTTTTAAACGAGTATATTTTTTCCCTTGTTTGAATCCTGGAACCGGAGTAAATTATGGGGGGAACTATACACGCGCGCAAGTCAATTGGTCAAGTGCGCGTGGAGGTTTTCCTGGAATACAAAGTACAGGAAAGTTTAGAAAAACTGAACAACTAACAACTTACAAGATACATGAAATTATTGTCTGATCTGCATCCAGCCATAACCACTAGCTTGGGTCAGTATTTGCAGGGATGTGCTGAAGCATTTTCTAGTTTGCCATGCAAGTTAAAGGTTTTCTTAGCTCAAACAGCAATTCCGAATTGACAGTAATTTGTTTTTAATCATTTTTAAAGAAAGCGATAATTTTTTTCGTTTCCGAATTTATTTCCTGGAGCAACAAAACTCGGTTTTTCATACTTTTTACATGTTTCTGAAATCAAGAAATAAAATATTCCAAACTTTGCCAGGCTGGAAAAATCAATGGCGGCTTCCTTCAAAAAGATTAAAATTCATTTAACCGTAAGTCCTTGAAGGATAGTTGGAGTGAACATGCGAACTTATAACTGATCTTCAAATTAATCGTTTCTCATCATCTCTGGACGGAAAGAATCAAAATTTGAAATAGTACAGGCATTATTTGCAGGAATTACGGCAGGACGAACAAGTTATTTCTCTATTGGAAGTATCAGTTCATGTAGTTAAAAAAATTTCCATGTTCCCACTTCTTAAGAGAAAGTAGCCGTGTTCACTACCTAGGAAGCAATATATTCTGGCAAATACTGAATGTCACTCATGAGATTCAGATTCAGATGCAACTCAAGGGATAAGTATAGGGGGTTGGAGTAACTGTTAGCCTTGGCCATGAATTCCAACCTGACAAGTTGTTCATCCTTGATAGTTGACGGAAGGGCAGGATTTACATGATTAGAGAACACCTCATTTTTACCCATAAACCCTTCATCCAATGTCACCACGCATAAATTATTAGCTTTCCCATATGTATTAGTTAGATCACCCTAACCTCTGTACAACTCTGAGCTCAGACGCAACCAGAAACAATTCACAATCGGTACAACAGTTGGTATACACAATTAAGAAAAACTTCCTTCTACTGGCCATGTTTGCGTGAAAAATAATAATGTCGGCGAGACACGAATGAAGCAACGAGCTAAACTGTTTGAACACGCGAGTCTTGTTTATTATGTCTAACTAAGAATGACAGTTTCTATTGGCTCGCTTTCTTGACAGGCAGGTGTGTATTTGCAGGGCGGCTTGTCCTGAGCCAGCGGCTACGAATGGGGTCCGGCACAGAGACTAGCAGAGACGGCACTAAAGGTCCAGCAATGCAGTTGTTACATCGTACTGACTCTTTGGTAGCCTCGTGATCTTTATAAACAAACTCGCCGCTCATCAGCGACGGCTCACCGACAACATTTACGTCTTGAGACGCTGGAGAAATGCTTGGCCGGGGTTATTGTTTCTTGCTTGCCGCGGGAGGAGTTCCACCTTCAGTTCCAAGGATAGGAACGCAGAGCCTTCTCAAATCTCAGAAATTCAAAGTACTCGCTAACAACGTTAATTCAGTTTGTCAGGAGATATTTGTATTAGTTTCTTGGCCGGGGTTATTGTTTCTTGCTTGCCGCGGGAGGAGTTCCACCTTCAGTTCCAAGGATAGGAACGCAGAGCCTTCTCAAATCTCAGAAATTCAAAGTAATCGCTAACAACGTTAATTCAGTTTGTCAGGAGATATTTGTATTAGTTCGGTGCCTTTGTAAGGCTTCATATCTGGTATTAGGTTTTGACGACCAAGGGTGCGTTGGTCGTTTCGATTTTGTAAAGGGGTGCGTAAATGGACTAAGGATTTACAGACCTTATCTTTGAAGGTGGGCAAAGAGAGAGAAACCTTTGTTAAAATGGAAGCTTCCTTCAGAATTGAATTTTCGCTACATTATCACGAGGCAAAATCTTTATTTGGCGTGATTACCAGGTGTATTGAGATTTTGTAATTAGTTGACAAGATAAAAATTGGTCGTCTGCAATGTGATTTTCCTTATCTTGTACTGCCGAATTTCCCGCTTAATAATTGACTCGCCAGGAATATTTGTAACCGTTCAACTGGGTTGGATCTTTCTATGTTAAACACTAGGCCTGAATGTGCCAAATATATGGACACAACAATTTGCAGTAAGCACGTCGTGACTTTAGGCTCCCACATAGCACACCGATCTCTTGACGGTATCATTCCGATATCTCGAGTTAGATACAGCGATATCTTGAAGATTCCTGAAATCTAACTGAGTGATGCCATCAAGATACCCTATTGATATCTACATGTCCGCCTCTGCGACACATTGGTGGATATCAGTCTCGGTATCTCGAAGGTATCCTTTGGATTCCTGGCCAGTTTCGCATGCGAGTCGTAAATGTATCTAATTTAGATATATGAAAAGACCCAAAATTTATCATAAGCGACTCGCATAAGCATCGAAATGAAATCGAAAAAAAATCGTGGTGATATCCTAAATTTATCTTACGCGATACTTTTTTATGAATGGTTTTAGGTTGCCCCAAATGAACTTCTTGCGGAAAAAGAGATTTTGTGTACATAATATTTTTTATTTTTTCTAACACATCTTTACAAAATCATACAAATACAGTCTATAGAAAAGTAAAATCACTTTAGAAATAAATTATTGACGACTAGAATTTTCCCGGCACTTAAGTTTGTACTTAATTCGGTCTGAAGCATGGAGCAGAAAGTTTCCAATGGCTTTGCTGACATTTTTTCTACTTGTCTTCATTGCGTTTGAAATCACATCTATCAAATGGAAGTAATAAAAATTAGGATTATACGCATACCATAATACACTGCTTGTTTGAATTTGGATTGATAAAGTCACCTAAAATTAGTGCATCCAAAAGAGTATCTTGGAACTTTCTCTTCTGGAGACGTCCACTTCCGGTGTAGTTGAATAGATTTGCGACTTCGTCTACCATAATAGCACGCAGTGCAGCATTTGTAGCCTCTACAACCTCACTCCCGCCGATGCCTCGAACATAATTTTCCTAAATATTGTAAAATGGCTCGAATAAATAGAAACAATTTGACTTCGGTTTAGGACATTATAAAATACATTACTTAGCATACCAAGCATTTGAAGAAATCGACATTTGGCAAAAGATTAATTACTTTGTCCATCTCTTCCATCGTCTTAACTGGCAGAACGACATCGAAATCGCCAAGAGTAGGTCCATCTGGGCTGGCTGGAGTGGTCTCCAGACGCTGAACTGCATTCAACACTTCCACGAGAAGGTCATTCAGACTCTTTTGTGTTGACTTTAATTGTGCAAAGTTCTTGGCACAAAGCTCCTTCAAATCTGCAGTAAAAACCAGCGATTTTTTAAAAAATCACACTTTGCTATGGTTACAAAGCTCATTTACTGTACCATTAAACTGGTCAGATGACACGGCACAGGCTTGATGTTCACGGACAAGTGGAAGCAGTTGTCGGGCTGTCCGGGGTGTGTCACTGTTAAACTGTTGAGATGAACCGGAACAGGCTTCACGTTCACGAAAGTATGGAGGCAGTTGCCGAGCTGTCCGGGGCGTTTCACTATTAAGCTGTTCGGATGAGACGACAGAGGGTTCCGTTTCACGAAAGCGTGGAGGCTCTTGCCTGCCTGTCCGGACCGTGTCGTTCGTCAAAGTAGCTGAAGTCGTAGTCACCTTTGCTGGGGTAAAAGGCTGCACTTCTATTGAAAAAGCTTATCATTATTTGCATGTCTCCAAAATTCATCACGACAGCATGCTTACCTTTAATGACCTCATCATTGCGGCCAACGGAGCCGTCAAACTCGGGGATACTATCTCCAGCACTCGAGTCCGAATCGTTAGGCACAGGACTACCAGCTAGAACTAACCGTGGGGCACGAGGTTTCGGTGGTCGTCCACGAGTTTTCTTCTTTAAACCCTCTTGATGCTTTTCTCCAGGTTTAACTGGTGTTGGGGGGAATTTGTTCCTAAAACGCTGACTTAACCCCCACTCGATCTCGCTCAGATCAGATGTCTGCTCTGACAAAACCAATTTTTGCCGTGCAGTATTGTAATCATCTGTTAGAAAAAATAACAAAATTTGGAGCACATTCTCGATTACCAGGAATGATGATTAGGGTTAGAGTTGGAGAGCTTACTGTAGGTTCCAAGTATCCGAATAGTGTATGGCCTCCAGTCAGTCTTCGGTGATGTCATGCTCCTTGCCATGGCGTCACACTTGGTAAGGTTCCTCTCATTTGGCCAATAACAACGCATTTCCCCCGACACGGACCCTTGATGTATCCATAAATCAGGTACCACTGCAGTGCTCTCTGGATCGTCATCAGTTTGTAAAAATAGTACTACACTAAACATCTTGGAAGTGACGAAGAGGTAAAACACAAAAATCGTCGTCAACTGGAAATAGGATACACTTGCAAATTATGTCAGTTACCGGATGTACCTGGATGGATTGTAATAGCTTCACTTTATAAATAGTTAATATTGACGATTGAAACGGTTTCTCGTAGAGGGAACCTAACTTTACAAAACTTTTCCCAACTAAAACCAGCTTCGTGGTTGTTTTGTCCGTCGCTATTGACTGTATTTCAAACAGAGTTCCACCTTTCAGTTCACAGATATTATCCCTCCCATTTATTGAGAAACAAAAATCGTCCGTGAAGATTTTTTGATAGCAGGGCGGAGAACAATTGTTTGGCAAATCATTCGGGCATGAAACTTGGATATTTCTCCCGCGTTTTATATCACAGACAACACAGTTCAACTCTGAAAGTCGCCGATGTAGCTGCTGTAGATGTTGTTTAGGTTTTCTTATTAGGGATTTGATCTGGCCCAGCTTGTTTTCATACTTGAAGGCACTGAACTTATCCAAAGAACCATAAGCGCGAACATCATTTGCGAGATGAATCAAACCATGAACATTTGTTGAGCAATTGACTTCTCCGTATAACGATTTAAATTTCTGTACAAAGTAGGTAAGTAGAGATTCAGCATAATTAGTCAAGTTTGTATGTCTTTTACTGAGCAATATAGTAGTCGCAACGTGAAGACATAGAAAGTGATAGTAAAAGGCTTTAGGTAGCACATTTTTAAGAACGACGGGTCCTGTGTAGAGAAGGAATTGGCGACACTCCGTTGCCTTCCAGCGATGACATTCGTTAATTATCCGTGGTTTTCGACTAAAATCAGATGAAATTTGTTTTCTTGTCGTCAGCAGTTTAGCGTTCAGTTCATTAAGTTGAACTCTCGACAACTTAAACGTAGAGTTTTTTCCACTCAACCATAGCTTTAGCAGTTTTTTTACTACTCCAATGCAAATTAAATGCATGTAATCAAAGGGAAAAACTTTTATCATGTCTATCGGTAACAACTCCAACGCTGATGGGATCTCATGATGATCTTGATACTCACCGATTCGAAAGCTTGCATCTGTTCTCAGGTCACAGTTTTCCTCCAAAAACACAGTTCTGCCAAGCAATCGTGTTCCATGAACGATACATTTTGGGCAACTGGCAAATCCTGCGTGACCTTTTGTGTTTGCGATGTAGGATTTTGCGGGAATATCACAGACGAAATTCAGTATTTCAAATTTGAATGTTTGTTGTTGTATTGAGACTCCGTGATTGTATAGCCACTGGCATTCTTGTATGAATTCCTGCAAAAAATCCGTTGATTCATGCGGCTTGTTTTCGCCAAAATAAACAGCAATGACTAACACTTGAGAGTAATTAGCAGCATTGACGATGGAAGCCAAAATTGGATATAACTGAGCATCGTTGCTTTTGTTTAGGGGTAGACCATCAATGTTAACTTGAATCTGGACAGAGTCTCCATTTATCTGCAAGTCTTTGATTTTTGATAAGGTCAGTTGGATTCCAAAGTAAGTCAATACCCCTGGAGAACAAGTGCGGATCACAGTTTTACGGGGTGTTTTCAGTAAAGCTCTTGCATCGTTCGGAAGATCGCTGGCATTTCTAACAAATGTCTTCAGTCGCTTTAACAGATCATTTAACGCCATATGTTTTATTTTGTGTTGTGTAGCCCAGTCACTAATAGAAGCACGGATATCCTTCTGAGCTTCATGGTTGACAATTAAAACGTTTTCACTTTTAGATTCCGGGGTAATTGTAGCTGTTGAAACTGGAACTATTCTCCTTCCTCGAAGCTCGACTTCGGGAACATGACTAGACGAGCCAATATGTTCGTCACAAATATTAAAAGCAATTGAAGTGTTAATTGTTGGCGTGTGCAGGCACTTTTTCGACAGTTGAGTTTTGGTATCAGCCTTCACTAATCTTCTTGCATGCCGTTTGCTATGTTTATGAGATGGTTTGTGTTTCGGCATATCGTTCTTTTCGCTTCACTTACTATTATTTTATGAAAAAGATAATTAACGTTTAATTCGAAGATACAAACAGAGTTTGTAAGTTGGAAATGGTCTGAGCTGTTTGCATTCAGCTGATAACAAGTAGAATGTTACAGCAAAATGCAAAGAAATCCCGCGTATTCTTTTCGGTATCTTCCAGATATCGCAGTGACATCCTCAAATGAGAAATATTATTTCATCATTTTTTCTCGTCATAATGGCATCTTACTGATACCGGTCAACTGGTATCTTATGAAAGAGAGGAATGCGAGATTTATCCGTTATCTCTATGTTAACATGTGCTATGTGGGCTGTTAAGCGGAAAATAGTTTTCAAATTCAACATTAATATAAAAGCAACTATCCTAATCATAATTCTTTATAGATCTTCTCGGCGAAAATTTCAAATGTCCCTCCCAACCCCACGGTGACTGGGAGAGGCCCCGCGATCATTGAAGACATCGCGAAATGTCATTTTTTCAAACTTATTTTGATCT